>CABHPR010142959.1:39351-57717 GCA_902168415.1 Peromyscus melanophrys
CACACACACACACACACACACACACACACACACACACACACACACACGGCTCCCCAATACATCCATGGAGAAAACTTTGCAGACCCTGGGAAACTCTGCTGAGATGTGAATTTAGCAACACAATGCTGCTCTTTGCATGCCTGTGCACAGGTAACCATGAATACACGTGTATGTGCGTGGTATTTGCCTGTGTACACACAAGCATGAATGTGTGCATGTGTGTGGGCATGTGTCCCTGAACAGACATATATATTTGCTGTTTCTCTTTTGTACTTTTGAAATCTCCATAAGTGCTTGGGGAGAGGGTTTTGAACCATGTATGGGCATGTCTGATTCTCTTTGCAGACACATGCATTTCTGGGAGCTATAGAACTAGAGATGGAATTTTCCTAAGTTATCTCCAGGAGAAATGGGTGCCAAGATATAGGGTATAATTAGAATTTGTTAAAGTGTATTCTTGGCAGCTACCTATTTAGTACACATTTTATGTGTTTTCCATTCTCTTTCAAGGTGAGAGTCAATTGCTTGCCATCTTTTAGCATTATGTAAAATTTTCTGAAGAAGATCCTGTTGATATGATGAAATGTAGAATTCATGGTGATGCCTGGAACCCACATTAAACATGTTTAGATTCACGTTTTCTCCTAAGGAGTCTGCCAAATACAAGCACGGTATCTTCACAGAGAAACGAATGTATCAGACAATAATTATTAGACAAAATTTGATAAATTCTTTAAAGTCATACTTCTTTTAATAAGGTCAACCTACCCAGAATTGCCATACCAGCCCCATTTGCATAAAAAGTCATAAAATTCATCTAGAAGTAAAAGGCTAGGAGACTAGGAGACAGGTAAGGGGTCGTGGGGGAAGGGACACAGTAAAGGAAAAGACATCAATGCGAAGGATAAATGTTGAGCTTTCGATGTTCATTCCATGGACATTCCTGAGAGAAATAGAATACAGAGAAGTAAAGGAAGACAATTATCAAAGCAGTAATAGAAGATGACTGCTCAGAACTCATTCGAGAATGTCTGCTTTTAAATGACATTGGGGGTGATGAGTGATAGTCACACAGAATGATGTGAGGCCACTGTGCAGGTCAACACGGATGAGGCAAGTGAGAGAGAAAACCCAGAGAGGAAAAGAAAACAAACCAAACAAAAGGAAGATCAGCTATGATGAACTGGCAATCAAGTGTCCCTCAGATACAGGTTAGGGATGCAGGAAGTTTACATTTTTTTTTTTTTTTTGAGAATGTTCTCCAAAAAAAGCAAACCAACAAAATACCATGCGCACACACACACAGACACACAGACACACAGACACACACACACACACACACACACACACACACACACACACACACACACCACCCCTAGAAACTGGAAGAAGAATCAGTGAAACTAACTCAGACTCAGGAAAGGTGGGTCTGACCCCCAAGCTCACTAGCTTGAGTGACTGCAGGACTCCTGGTACTTTAATATCAGCAGGACACAGTTCTTCCTGTAGTGTGGGAAGAGGGCAGTGAGGAGGTAAATGTCTTCAGATCTTTTGGGACGTCTTAGGTCTGAGGTTAGTTAACTGTGTACTGAGTAAATCGTACTATCAATCATAGTTCTTTAAAGTACAGCAAATAGTCATTACTATGGATTATTTTCATTTACTATATATTACTGCATTCTATATTTGATGACATGCACAGACACACAGGCAGACAGACACACCTGTTTGGGACAGAATCTCTGGCCCAGGTTGGCCTCAAACTCTCTATAAAGGTGAGAAACTTTGAACTCCTGATCTTCTGGTCTCTGCCTCCCAAGTCCTAGGATCACACCCTGTTTATGTCTTGATGGGAATGGAATCCAGGGCCCTGTGTATGCTAGACAAGGCCTCCATTAACTGAGCTACCTCCCCAGCCCTGGCTTGGACTGTTTTGAACTTCAATTGATGTTTAATGGTGTGTTTTATTACACATCCCAGAAAACACACCTCATTCTCTGCAGCCTACATAGAAAGCAAATCGGTCCTGCAGTCTGTTACTTCCTCTTCCCAAAACTCTTTGACTGTACTACAAGATACCCTATTCCCATGATTGTCCTCCTCCCTTCCGGCTTTATGTATCCATTCCAAAATGTTCCCAGTTCCAGATTCATCTCCCCTCCTCAAATTCAAAGCAGAAGTTTCACCCGGCAAGGCTTTGAAATCCCTAGTTACCCTAGATTCCAACTTCCATACTCCCCACCTCATTCTTCAGCAAACAACAGCTGGATTGTAAACCACTACCCAGGATCCTTTGCTTCTGTGGACTGGGAAATGTCCCCCACACTTGGCCACCAGCTGGGTACATCACTTTGGAAGCCATGAAACCTTTGTGATGGGAAACACTGCTATTGAAGGCGGTCACTAGGCGGTGAGCCACAGGTGGTTACAGTTCCGCTCTACACTCAGTCCTGTTCCCCGCTCACTGAATTGTGAGCATCCCCTTCATCACCGTGAACCCAATGATGCCCTTGGCTTTGTGATGGATCAACTCCTTTAAACTGTGAACCAAAACAACCCTTTTTTCTCCTAAGCGGTACCTTGTAATGGCAATGTAAAGCTCTCACATTTTGGAAGCCACTCCATACCCGGCCTGACTGTCCAGCAGCCTCCTCTCTGTGTCACCCATATGCAGCCTTTTCTTCCTACAGTAGTGACAAAAGGGATCCCATTAAAATGCAAGGCCAATTGTGCTAATCTTTTGTGCAAAATTATCTGCAAAACAGGGCCCTAATTCCCAGGGAAGAGTCCACAGCACTTCAGTGGCCAACAAGTCTTCATATCTCTGCTCCACTTCTTGTCCAGTACCAGCCAGGGCACAGTTGGTTTGCTTCCTGCATGCTGGGCAGGCATGCCTCAGGCCCTTTGGTTGTAACTTCCCTCTCTCCTTCCCGTTCTGAGGGAAACTCCCCCTGAACCCCCACTCTGTCTTTCATCTCCCTTAATTGCTCTCATTTTTACCTTCAAAAGATGATCACAGCTACCTTACTGTATGAATTTGTTCATTTTCTTGTTGTCTTTTTCTTTCTAAACTGGAGTGTAGCTTTCTAAGATACAGACACTTCTGTGTGTGGATGTGTCTCAAGTTCTAGAATGATGCTTAATATTTAGTAGATGCTTATTCCATATCTGTTCAAATGAATGAGTAAGGGCTGGAGAGATGGCTCAGTGTGGAAGAGCGCTTGCTGCATACACTGGGGACCTGAGTTTGGATCCCAGCTTTCATGTTAAATGCCATGCATGGCTGTGCACATGCCTGTAACCCTAGTGCCATGAGTAACAGGGATTGGAGGATCACTGGGGGTTGTTGGTTCCTACCCTGGCTCTGCTGTCAGTGAGAGAGGCTGTCTCAGATGAATGAGGTGGAGAGTGATAGATCAGGGCACCCCAGCATTTCTGGCCTGCACACATGCTTACGGAGAGTCATGTGAACACCACACCACACCATACTCATAGACATAGATGCTACACACACAAAAGAGTTAAAAAATGAATGAAGTAAATAAGTAAATAGGATCCAAATAAAAAAGAGTGGAATGGATTAAAAGGAATAAAAAAAACAAGTAAGGGCCTGAAAAATGCTAGTAATATAATTAAGAAAGCATTTGTTTCTAATCTCAATATGAAAAAGCACACACTTACATTTCTACTATTTGAAATAACATCCTTTTCACATAATGCAAGGAAACAGGGAAAGGTAAATTGAATTGGGTTTAGCAATGAGTTTTTAAAAATTTGTTTTATTACTGCCTTAGTTAATGTTCTATTGCTGTGAAGAGACACTATGACCATGACAACTCTTATAAAGGAGACAATTGAATTATGGCGACTTGCTTACATTTTCAGAAGTTTAGTGCATTATCATTATGGTGGCATTCAGACAGATGTGGTGCTGGAGAAGTAGCTGAGTGTCCTACATCTTGACCTGAAGGCAAGAGGAAGTGGTCTGTCTCGCTGGGCATAGCTTGAGCATAGGAGATCTCAAAGCCTGCCTCTACAGTGACACACTTCCTCCAACAAGACCACACCTACTCCAACAAGGCCACACCTCCTAATGCCACACCCTTTGGGGGCCATTTTCTTTCAAACTGCCACAATTAGTTTATGTGTATGAGTGCCTTGCGTACATTTATGTCTGTATACCATGTGCATATGCATGCCTGGTACCCATCGAGGGCAGAAGAAGGTCTTAGAGCCCCTGGAATTGGAGGTACAGATAATTGTGAGCTACAGTGTGCATGCTAAGGACTGAACCTGGGTCCTCTTAACCACTAGCCACTCTCCAGCCCCTAGTGAGGAATTGTTAAATGTTATTAAAATTGATAAAAACTGAAATGAATTTTATGTGGACAAGGTTTTAGTTGACTGTAAGGTTTTAAAAGCCACAAACTTAGAATGTTCTGAGGAGATGCTTTTATGCTGCAGTGTGATTTGCTCTGCAGATTTGGCCTCTGATGGAGACCTTCAGCACCTTGTGGAAACATGTAAAGAACGCAGGTTCTTAGGTGCCATCCTCATTTCTAGAGGAGAGAGTTCAGGTTCTCATTTGTGTTTCTAGGGGAACTGGCTTTGGGGGGGTCATATTTGCTTCTGCCTACTGTCCTGTGTCTTCTGTACACACAAAGCAACATTTCTCCCCATCCTAAAACAGAAAACAAAGGTTTTAAATCTTCCTTGAGTTCTCTTTCCCTTCTAGTCACTGTCCCATTCTCACCTTCTTTTTATAGCATAACTCAAAATAATTCTCTAAAAATTCTCTGTTTTTCTTTTGAACACAGAGTCAGGCTTTTCTACTAAGTGGCTCTTCCCAAGGTCACTCTCAGTGTACTCTAAGGAGGCACATTCACGCCCCGTGATCCTTGGTCCATCAGCATGAGCTGAAAGTTGACTGCACTCTGTCAAAATCCTTCCTTTAACTCCTCTTCCTTCCCCCTAGTCTCCTTTGGTTGAATCTTCTGTATTTTAAAATCCTAACTATGGCCCCCAGGTTTCGCTCCCCATTACTGTTTGATTTTGTCTGCTGATGATCTCTGTTTTCTATGTCTTAACCCAACTGTTGCAGTGAATTCTAGAGTCCAAACATAAACATTTGGTGCTTAATCGATTCTTGGAACCAATGTCCAGTTCTGAGCCCCTATGCATTCCCTCTCAGACTCCCTCCTTCATAGCCTCAGTCAGAGCAACCTCATCCTTCCATCGCACAGGCTCAAACTTGGAAGTGTCTTTGGCTGACTTTTCTCTCTGGGGTCATAACCGAACCAACAGCAAATCCTATTGGTTCTCCAAATATAACCATCTTCTTTGCTACCTTGTACCAACTCATCAAGAGCTGTGGCCCAAGGGACAGGGCAACCTCCTCGCTGGTCTTGCTTCTTTTCTGGTCCCATAGTAGATGATTCTCAGCACAGCCCTGATCGTGCCTCATCACCTCACTCAGATCCTGCGTGTGAGCTCCCCTGTCAGCTGGTGGGAAACCCTTACCTTGATTTTCAGTCCTTTCTGATCGGTTGCCATTCGCATCTTAACTCCTAAGCACGCTGTTCTTGCCGTACTAAGTTCTCAGGTATCCCAGGCACATTTCCACCTCAGTCTTTTTTGTCTGGACTCAGTCTTCTCTGGGTGTCTACGTTGTGTTCTTCCCATGTCACTTCTCAAAAGTTACAATCCAGGGATCATGTAGCTAACCGTGGAACCCTTATTTTTTCTCTCTCTGCAGCTCAGCATTATGCTGTATGTGATCTGTTCTGTGTTCTTTATTGTCTCTCTTCTACATTTAAAGACAAAGCCATGGAAATTTAAGCGATTCATACCCCTGTCCTCCCCTGGTGTCTGCAGCAGTACTTGGCTCGTGCAAAACAATTCTTACGTGTTTCTTACAAAGGAATGAAAACATGGGCTCTTACTATCAAAGCCTATGTATTACACTCATCTACAGGCTTAATGGAAAATACAACACCCTTGTGCTTTTCGGAGAGAAGAATTTACGTGGTTTTGTAGTAACTTTGTCAGGACCGATCCTCTTCTACTTGACTCTTAATGACTCAAGGGTTGGAACTGGGCCTATTTTGCTCACAGTTTTCCAGGGTCAGAACATGATGAAGGAAGGAAATCACTTGTTTTGCACAAAATTTATTTCAGCTTTATAGGAGGAGGCTAAGGAAACTCAAAGAACTAGCAACTGAGATTCTTAGTGTATTTTAATGGAACACTACGAATCAAAATGAGTCAAATATCTACCAACAGTGCATCCAACTTTTAGGGATGATAGGACTATTAGCTATAACTTTTAGCTCAGTTGACAGTGTGGCTCAGCCTAGTCCTAGGTGTATTTCCTGATACATGAGAACCATTAGTGGAAAGGCTGCCTTACTGAAAAGATGAATGAAGCCAGTAAAGGAGGGCTGGAAAGGGGAAGCAAGACTTGCTACAGTTAGCCACTGATCAAGGTGCTTATACACATGGCCACTAATTGTAGCACTCCCCACCCTGGGGTTGGTTATCAGTTCTATGGTACATCTGTGGAAACTGAGGTCTGGAGGAGCAGACAACCTGCGTGGTGCGTTCCTACCCCAGCCAGGGACAGCGCTGGGCTCCACACAGCTTTGTGGGATCATCAGTGGGTAGGAAGCCTGATGGTCTGCAAGACACCAGGAGATGGTCCAGGAAAAAAAGAATCTAAGCAAATTCCTTTTACTTTTATAGAGCAAGTTCACGTGGACACCAAAATAAATCATGAAAACACAGGAAAAACAAAGCCCCCAGATGTCATGATCTACACACAAGGCTGGAGAAATTAATGTGGAATTACTTTAGGAAGCACGCTGACATATGGAACACGTTACAAGGCTGGGGTATTGCTGTTTTTTTAATGGCACCATGGGCTTCAGGACCCAGAGTATGATATAAAATAAATGAGAATTAAGGCAAGAAATGACCCTGTGTTCTCTATCGCAGAGTTTGCTCTGTTTTCTAAAACTCACCATAAACTGTGCACCCTCTTTTCCAGTAAGAACATGTGCATGGCATCCTCCTGGGAACACAATCAGCCTGGGCAGCTTGGTGTCCAGTGGTGGTTGGCTTGCTAGAGGACACAGTGGAGATGATGGGGAAGTCTATTCATTGCAAGGGCACTGACCTTAGCCACACTCAGTTGGAATCTGTGTGAAACTCTATGTTGAACTTCCACTGAACATTCACCATTCAGAACGTATAAATGTGTAAGGACGTTCTCAGAGTGTGTTAACATGGTAACCAATGTGACCAGTGTGCCCTGTACAGGCACATGTTCTCCCGAACTTTCCATGAAATAGCGAAGTTCTACTGCACTTCAGAAATGCTAGCACCCTTTGAAAGTTAAGGGTGAGGAGACTTTCCTAATTGGAGTCTATATTTTAAAACAGTTTGCAAAATGCTTGGGTGGTACTATGGGTTAAATTCTAGATCCTCTGCAAAGAAACCATGTAGGACAAGGTCCTTTGAGCAGACAGCCGCCATCTTTATCAGATCAATTGTACCTGCTTGCAAGAGCCCATCATGATGGAGCTTGTGGACTGTTGACATTTTGTCTTAGGAGGGTGTGGGGGAGGTCATTCCAGATGCTTCTGCCACTCAGTAATTTCCCCTCAATTGCAGGCGGCCATGTTGGACCTCACGAGGTACTGTAATATATAGGCTGTGGAGGTTAATTGGGAAGGATCCTGTCTGAGAGGCTGTGGCGCAGCTGTGATTCCTGCTGGCTGGAACTTGCCTATGCCTTCATTGTCACCCAGGCTCCTGTAGGTAAACCCTGAGCTGTGCTCTGTGAGTGCAACGAATCCATTGTTTCCCAAGGCTGAGCTTTGGTTTCTCCCTGGAACCTTACGAAGAAGGGGTAAAATGCTCCCTAGGGATGTCATTGACACACTTGGCTTAGGTGGAGGATACAGCAAAGCAGAGAGGAGTTTGGGGTAGCAATGGCATTGATCTAATGTGAGTAATGAGTCAGGCAACTGAAGACTGAGTGACAGGGACTGTGGAGGGGACTGGGTATGCATGACAGAAGCAGTGTATGAGACCGAGTCACTAGGCAAACAGGATTGTGTTAATTAAAGGGTTGGGAAAACAGTTTTTTCAGCGGGGACCTTGGAATGGGGCTAGAGCTTTAGGGCTTTGATGAGCCCTGTTATTCCAGTTGTTGTGGAGGAAGGGACTCTTGTGGGTTGACCCCAAGAGCTAATTCCCTAATAGGGTAGCCAGGGGTGCCTGTAGGTCAAGATTGTACAATGCAGTACTAGCTGTAGAAACCCCCAAGGTTAGCTTTGTTGATGACCGATGTTCCCTCATAGACTAAGGTGCTGGGGAGGCTTGTTGGGTTTGCTGGGTTGTTGTACCTTTAGCTGAGATTATGGCTGCCTCTGCTAGCCACCTGGGTGCAGGTCTGCCCTTATTGCATATGCTTCTGCTCTGAGGAGTGCTAGGGTATCTAGGTTGGGGGATTTACTGATAGGGCCTCCATTTTTGTGACTATAGCAGAGCAATATACTGGGTGAAGATTTTCCATTGTGGCCTACTTCTTCTAGAAAGGGTCCTCCCTTTAAAGTTTCCAGAACATTCCAAAACAAAGCCACCAGCTGGGAACCAAAGGTTCAGAACAGAAACCTGCCGGGACAGTTCACATTCAGACCATAGCATTTCTCTTTTATGTGTCCATGAACTTCTGTGTAGCTAGAGTTTTCCTACTGGGCCCACAGTCAGGACAAATCTCTGTCACCCGCCAGTCCCACAGCCGCTCAGACCCAACCAAGTAAACACACAGACTTATATTGTTTACAAACTGTATAGCCGTGGCAGACTTCTTGCTAACTGTTCTTATATCTTAAATTAATCCATTTCTATAAATCTATACCTTGCCACATGGCTTGTGGCTTACCGGCATCTTCACATGCTGTTTGTCATGGTGGCGGCTGGCAGTGTCTCCTCAGCCTTCCACTTCCCAGAATTCTCTCCTCCTTGTCCCGCCTATATTTCTTCCTGCCTGACCACTGGCCAATCAGTGTTTTATTTATTGACCAATGAGCAACATGTTTGACATACAGACCATCCCACAGCACTTCTGAGCCCCTGTGAAGTACCTGAGGAGACAGACCCTCCAAGTCATTACATCCACAAGACCTGGGAGTGCCTACCTATTTACCCTGTATGTTCTTGAGAACTGGAAACCCGACTCATTAATTTTTCAAGTATATATGAAACAAACTATCCTGCTATAAGTCACCAAATGCCCCAGTGGAAATAGAGGAGACATCTTAAAGCAGTCGTTTCAAAAGAACAGCAAAGGCTCAAGGTGCTGGCTTGCAGTAGAAGGTGTAAACTAATTTGGTATCTCTATAAGAGCACAAATGTCAAGAAACCCTGGGAGCAATCGCCTTTGATATTTCTTCAGTTAAGCACACGTCTGTGGGAGAAAACCCTGAATTAATGCACACTTCTGGCTCTGTGAGGCAACATCACAGTGAATTACAGACAGACAGGCTCAAAGACAGCTGAGGCCTATACAGAAAAGCCTGATAAAGAACTCTGCCGTGAAGCAGCTGTGTGACTGGGCAGGACATGACACTCTTCTGGGCCTTCAGGTATCTGAATTTTCCCTCTCCTTTTTGATTCTTCTCATCCAAATATGTAAGAAGTTAACTAGGTTTTAGGTATCTCATCCATCCTTTCACTGAACACAATTGGGAGCAGATCATTTACATTAGGAGAGGATCTTATCAGGCAGCTAACTCTGACTGCCTTGCCATTCTCTTGAATTGGCAGTCTAGTGGGAAAAGGCACACATCGAGCCCAAATCATTCAATTTAAAGAAAATTTATAAATATAATAACTTCAGAGGGGAGAAATGCTATGAGCCTTCCAGACATTTAAAGAGGGAATCAAAAACTTCACTGTAGTATTACATTTCATGGAAAGGATAGTGTAGAAAGATGGTTTATAACCACATTCCTTTCACTCCAAAATAGTTAGAAAAGGTCTTATAGGAAAAACAAAAACCAAATCCTTCATGCTCTTATTGCTGGACAGGGAGAGGAACAATGTAGTGGTTTATATGAGAACTTTTCACAGGTAGAAATTGAAGGTTGTTAGGAAAAGCCAAGTTTTCAAGGCTGAGAAACGGATGGAACTCTTCTGAGAAGATGGCTCATTTGTCCGTGAAGGTGACTCGTTTGCAAACTCAAATGGAGAGTGGGTGAGGTGCCACACAGTGGGAGATGTGCCTGTCCAATGACCCTTTAAGTTGTTAAGCTATTAGGTTTGTCTAAACCAGTGGTTCTCAACCTTCCTGATCATTCTGTGGTGACCCTCAACTACAAAATCATTTCATTGCTACTTCATAATTGTAATTTTGCTACTGTTATTAATTGTAGTATAAATATCTGATATGCAAGGTATCTGATATGTGACCCTCAACAGGGGTCAAGACACACAGGTTAGGAATTCAAGTGTATGTGTGTGTGTGTGTGGGTGGGAAGGATGTCCTCTGGACTCTTACAATAGCTTGATACTGATTAAGTTCAACAATTTCTATGGGACCAAAACCCTTGAGCAATATGCTTTTTCAAATGAAACAACACCTAAGGAGCTACTGGCCCTGCTTTCTGGGGTACCAAACTACTGCCTGGGTCTCTGAAGTTTCTAGTCCTCTTGCTCTGTCCTCCGTGCACCTCAAGGCAATAGGGTCTTTTTTTTTACTGCACATCCCACAGCTGATAAAAGTCTGTGCTTACCAAGTTTGCATTTGTGCTTATCAGGAAGGCATTGACACCCTGGGTCTCCCCTTATGGAATGTGGGGATGTAGGGTTAGATGCACCACAGTCGATGTCCAGGCAGGCAGTTCTAAGAAGCATTAAGATGCTTTTCATAAAATCCCCAACAAGGCCTCGCTGCTCATAGCAACAACCTTGAAAGCATTGGTTCCCTCATTCTTCATCCTCATTTTCTTTCTCCTGCTTTTTGGAATTTGCCTCTGACTGACTGCCCACATCTAAGCCCCTTGTGTCTTGGGATCCGCTTTGGGGGTAAACCAGATGATGGAAAACAGTAAAACCCACATGTTCTGACAGACGCAGTGTGTGTGCCGCTTCCAGTCTTCCGACCCCGTGACTTGGTTTGGACTCAGAATGCATATGGCCGACCATTCTGCACTTCATCCTCAAAGTTTCTCTGAGTATGAGGATTCTTTGGATCCCCGGTGTCGAGATAGAGGCAGCAGTGCTTGAGTGAAGTGACAGGTGAGCCACGTACACTACAGGCCATCTGTACCATTCGTGCTGTGCTAATCCAGACACAGAGTGCTTCTATTAGCTCCAGCCCCGAGGGATGCCCACTGTGTGCCAGCCTTGCCAGCCACAGGAGCACCTGCTGCTGTCCTCCAGCCTCACTTACCATTCCATTCTTGGGCTTCTAGCTGCCAGATCTGGAAGACAGACAGGGGCATGCTTGGCTTCAGCATCCCAGGCTGGAAGGACAAGCTCTAAGGACACCACAGATGCTTCTTAATTGCAGAGTGCCCAAGGTGCAGTCCCTGTGGCCCTTGTGACACAGATGGAATTTTCTTCATGTTTTCACCAATAGCTGGGGAGTACAGAAACAAGAATTCAAAAAAAAAAAAAAAAGAAGAAAGAGAAAAAAAGCAGTCAAGAAGATCAGCCTTGGTCATACCTGCTTATAACCTCAATATTCAGAAGACCAAGGCAAGAGGCTTAAGAGTCAGAGGCTAGCTGGGGCTACATAAGGCAACCATAGCCCCCCACCCACCCTACTTTTTTTTAGACAAGGTTTCTCTGTATAGCTCTGTAGACCAGGCTAGCCTCAAACTCGGAGATCTGCCTGCCTCTGCCTTCCGAGCGCTGGGACTAAAGGTGTGCTCCACCACCACCACCACCGGCTGCAACCGTATTTCAAAACCAGCAACAAAGCATGCATATCTTTGTGGCTTCCTCCTCCCATGCTGGACAATTACATACTATATATTAGATTACATACATGATTCATCTCAAGTGTGGGTCACTGCTATGTCTTACTGTTTCCAGGTGTGTTGACTCTCACGAGGGCAGGGAGTGGAGTGTATTTGCTATTTTTCATCCACAAGCAGAGAACAGCCATGTGCAAATGGTCTAGTTTTAAAATGATGAAATTTATGTAGATAATACTGATTTAAATTTAAAATTACTGAACCTTTAGCCTGCACATTAATATTCCTTCCTTTTTTGGCATGTGTGTGTGTGTATGTGTGTGTGTGTGTGTGTGTGTGTGTGTGTATGTGTATGTGTATGTATTAATTAGCATATGTTGATACACTTGCCCTTTCTTCTTTAGGAACTGAGAAATAAGAATAAAAACCAAGTCATTAAAAGTGTTGATATTATTTTGCTAGAAGGTAATAGAAGATCAGTTTGTTCTCTGCCCAATAACATGAAATAGTATTTTGGGCACTTCCTGTGGGCATTGATTTCAGCACAGAAACCTTTATTTGAGAGTTCATCTTTAATACTGGGCCTCTGTTAGCCCTACTGTCCAAGCAGAACTTTGGTTTCAGGCCTCAAAGGATTTGAAGAGGAAAAGTGCTGAAGCTGAAAGTCCTTATCTGTGAGGTCATCATCTTGTAACTGTTTTCCCAATAGATCAGTGTAGGCAGAAGTCTCGGAGGGACAAGGTCAAGTGCTAAATCATAAATATATTTTCTAGACACGTCTACAAATTAGCTATGTAAATGACCATGTTAAAATGATCAGACCAAGGGCTGCAGAGGTGGCTCAGCAGTTAAAAGTACTAGCTGCTCTTCCAGAGGTCCTGAGTTCAATTCCCAGCAACCACATGGTGGCTCACAACCATCTTTAATGGGACCTGGTGACCTCTTTTGGCATGTAGGCATACACTCAGACAGAGCACTCAGACCTAGGAAAAATACATAAATAAATAAAATTAAAAATTATCAGATGAAGCCAGGTAGTGTGGCTTGTGTCTATATTCCTGACACTCGGGAGAGTGAGGCAGGAGGATCATGAATTTGAGGCTAGCCTGGGCCATATGGTAGAGCCTGAATCAATAATTAACTAACTAACTAACTAACTAACTAACTAACTAACTAACTAACTAACCAAATCAATAAATACATAATTATGTTGATATAGATAAACAATTATGTAATATAATGTCCAAAGTTGGATATGGAAGGATGAGGACAATTAGTTCTGAGGTAGAACTTTTGAAGGACCCACAAGAACTCTATATGGAGGTGGAAATACCACTGGGAGGAGAAACGTGGGAGCCTGGCATAACTGTGCAGATGCCTGCAGTCACAGCCCGTGCAAGGCCAAGAATGGATGGGGAGTTTGAGGTCAGCCTGGGCAACATTGTAAGTTTCTGTCATGAAAAACAACTTTGGCTAATAAAAATACTTTTAAGATCTCCTTAATTGTGTTTATTTCTGAATAATCCAATGCTAATGAATTGTATTTAATGTCAGATCATTTAATTCATTGATATATGACCCAAATACATGAATGTAGAGTCAGGTTAAGAGGGGCAAAGGTCGCCCTGTGGACATGAAAGCTCCACACTGAGGGTGATTGGATGGCCACCTTTGGGGGATAACATTCCTGCAGATACTTTTCAATGTGTGTGCGGGAGGGTGTGCTCATGTGCATGCACAAGTGGGGGCACACCTGTGTGCATGCATGTGTGAGTGTGTGCATTGCTTTTTGAGACAGGGTCTCTCACTGAACCTGGAGCTCATCCATTGCATTGCTAGACTGCCTGCATGTCAAGCTTCAGGTTTCAGCCTGTGTTTGTTTACCTTCCCAGCATGGGAATTACAAGTGCATGCCATCATGTTGGACTTTTAAAAATAAGGGTTCTGAGGAGCAAACTCCTCATGCTTGCAAGGCAAGTACTTCATGGATGGAGCTATCCCCTGGCCTCAGGCACTTGCCTTTCCTCCTGCCAAGTCTTTCCGAGAATTTTAAAGATCAGAAAATGTTACATAAGATTTCAGGTTGCACTGGGTGTGCAACTTTTAATCCCAGCACTCGGGAGGCAGAGCCAGGCAGATCTCTGTGAGTTCGAGGCCAGCCTGGTCTACAGAGAGAGATCCAGGACAGGTACCAAAACTACACAGAGAAACCCTGTCTTGAAAAACAAAAAACAAAAAACAAAACAAAACAGAAAATGAACATTCTGAAAGATTTCAGGTTGTTTTTTAAAATGTTTAGACCTGGGCATGATGGGTGCTTATTCCTTGAAGAGAACCATGGATTAGAGGTCACTGAAGGGAAGGAAGCCCTGCCACAGGACAGGACACCTGTAACCAGGATACCTTCCACGGTGCTCTCTAGTTACCTCTTCTAGACCTGCTATACCACGGAACCAAATCCTTTTAGCCAGTCTCCAGAAGCACTGATTCGGTGACTGTTAGCCTCCCCTCCAAACCATCCACACTAAAACTGCCCCAGAGCCCTATCATCTGACCCTTCATGGTTTAATGTCCTGTTGACAGTTGCTAACTTTCATTCTCGTCCTGCTTTGTGGATTCATTTGGCTCTCGATGTGTGTTCCACAGTTCTGTCTCTGGCCCAGCCTCAGCTCAGCCTGTGACATGGGCACCCTATTTGGTGTTTTGCTTGTACCATCCTGGGACGTTCCCATCCATCCAGGGATTTGGCTTTGCTCTGTGTGGGGACTGAAAGCTAATTGTTCTCTCATTGATCTTGTATTGTGTGAGACCCTGTCCAAGGAATTTGAATGTGACAGACTTTTACTGTATGTTACGGGAGGGTATGTGTGCATGTGTACATGTGTGTTCAGACGTGGAGGCCAGAGGATGATTTCACGCTCTCTTGTGTCCTGCTCTATTACTGTCTGCCTTATCCCCTTGGGTCAGGGCCTCTCATTAACTGAACCTGACTAAACTTGGAGCATGTCAGTTTGAGGCTAGGCTGGATGGCCGGCATGCCTAAACAATTCTTTTGTCTTGGCCCACTACAATGCTGGGAACAGGCCTGGATTTGCCTGTGTGAAAGACATGCACATGTAAGAGATGCAAGGTGAAGGCCTTAATTGTCCCAGCTGAGCCTATCTTGGACCAGCATTAGTTCACCAACTCCATAATCAAGAGTCCATCTCAGGTTATCAGTGCTCTGCCCAACATGCTTGAACAAGCCCCAACGATACCACATTTGTCGTGCTGACCCATAGAACAGTGAACAACAAGAAATGCCCTGCTCCTACAACACAGGAAAAGTGAAGGAAGAGGGGGCAGAAAGATCATCAGAGCCAAAAGATCAGGATGCCTGCTGCTATCTAGTGTCTTAGACTTGACAGGGAGGTCGCAACCATGGAACCTCAACAGTACGGTTACCTAAACTAGACTTACGTAATGACCACACAAGTTGACATGGCAGTGTGGGATGTGTGAAATTTCACGGGCCCCATACCTAGGTAAAGAGCTATAGGCAGCCAATGGTTGCCAAGAGAGGAAGACTCTGTTTCCCAGGAACCAACTCCCGGATAGATTATTCCCTACTAAGTAGTCATCCCTAAGCACATGCACATGAGTGACACAAAATGGACTCAATAAATTGTGTGTGTGTGTGTGTGTGTGTGTGTGTGTGTGTGTGTGTGTGTAAAACAATAACAATTAGAGAAGAGGTCATTGATTCGAGAGGGAGGTGGGCAGAATGGGAGGAGTTAGAAGGGAAGAGGGAGGAGTGGAAATGGTGTAAATACAACACACATATATGAAATTCTCAAAAAAATTAAATAAAAATATTCTCAGGGGGGGAAAAAAGAAGTGGCCATTGCCCAGGCCACTGAGGTGGCAAGCAGGCACAATCCTCAATAATGGTTAACAGATTCAGCCACCCCTCTAGTGGAGTTGTAGTTGTGTTTAAGATACACATTTCAGGATTGGAGACATGGCTCAGCAGTTAAGAGAGCTTACCGCTTTTGCAGAGGACCCGGGTTCGGTTCCCAGCACCCACATGGTAGCTGACAACCATCTGTAACTCCAGTTCCAGGGGACTGCACGTGGTACACATACAGGCAAACATCCACACACATAAAAATATATAAAAATTTTAAAAATATGTTTTCCTTGTGAAAGATAGGCAAATAGAAGGAGCTTGAGTTGGTACACACTTAATATACCTTGAGATATATTTGTGATACATCTGTGTATGTATGTGGTATATGCCTGTGTGTGCACATGTATGAGCGGGTGTGCTCACCCATCTGTGTGCATGTGGAGGCCAGGGGAGGATTTCGGGTGTCCTGCTCTACCACTCTGTCTCATTCCTTTGAGGCAGGGTCTCTCACTGACTCTCAAGCCCTCCAGTTTAGGCTAGATTAGCTGGCCAGTGAGTCCTAGTGCTCCTTCTTCCTCTGTCCTCCCCACCACCCACCAGCACTGGGCTTTCACATATAGGTGGCCATGTCTGGCGTTTTCACATGGGTGCTGGGGATCTGAACTCAAGTCCTCCTGCTTGCGCTGATCCCCTGCACCATATCCCCTGGCCCTTTCCCATTTTTTTTTTTTAATATTTTGAGTTGCCCAGGAGAAAAAGAGAAACGGAAGGAAGCAAAAATAAAGGAAATAATTGAAGGGTTGTTTTAGGATAGGTTGATTTGATTTTAGAGAAAAAAATAAATGTCTCATCTAAAAATTGAATGTGTTCTGAGGACATCCAAACCCAATGTTTGTATTACAAATGACATTCTAAGCCCATTTCCACAAAGGCAAGGGGATCGAGGACTGGCATGCAGCAAATATTTCCGACAACCCTTGCATTTACTGTTGCTTTGAGGTCTCAGTGCCGAGCTGTGAGTGGAAAGAAGGCTCAGCCGTGGACCTCAGAATGTTGGCAATGCCTGGCAGATACTTATCTGAGCCACACGCATTAGGAATCTGGGATGGAACCGCCTAAGAATAGCCAGTCTCACGAAATTTCCAATCTCTCTTGTTTTTGGCAGAACTTAAAATTCCTTGGAGATGGCTCATGTCGAAAGACTTCTGTGTGGTGCTGGCCAGCACCAGCGGGGAAAGCGGCCTGGGGAAGGAACGCAAACCAACGTGGCTGTGTGTTTTCACGCCTCTGAAAAGGTCTGGGTTTGGCTCCAACCAGGGAAGAGCGCTTGAGGTTTGTATTCCGTGTGCCAGCTTTTTCAAATGCCTTTCACCTGACTCAGGAGGCTTTGAACATCAGCAGAAACCAAGGGAGTGAATAAACTTTGAATATTCTTGATGTTCAGACATACTTTGAACAAGACTTCTTGCTGGGAGAAAGAACAGGATACTGCTGGAGCAGGATGTTCTCACACACCCCTTGCTGGGGAGCAGAGGGCAGTGTCATCTGTTGGTCAGAAGTCCATGATGCTGGTGTAGACTGAACTTGCTTTGTCTGTTTAGATGGTTGAAGAAGTGAAATGAATGGGGGACAAATTACCTACTGCGGTCAGCATACCTTTGTTTCCAGAACAACCTACCATTTGATCCTTCTCATGGCTGGGTATGCTATGCCCATCCCACTGCCCTGGAAGTACTTCTACCTCTTGTATGACAAATTCCACTTCTCACCCAAGCCCAGTTCAGACACCAGCCTTAAGTTTGCCAACCATTGCAAACTGCTTTTAGCTTTTGTGCCTAATTACATGATTGTATTTTAAACACAAAATTGTGTTCTCAGCACATCACCTAGGGCACTGTAGAAGCTTGATGAGCAGGATGGCCTCACAATACCCCACTGTAACTATATTTCCCTTTATGTACCAGGAGAACTTCCCACCAACATTAGATTCATGCTTGTGTGGCTATTCTTGGTTGTCAGCTTGATTACATCTTTAAACCCCAAGCAGCTGGGTATACCTGTGAGGACCTTTTCTTAATTAAATAATTTGAACTAGGAAGGCCCACCTTTAATCCAGATCTTTTGAGAGGAGAAGAACCACTTTAAATCTGGGCCACACCTTCTGCTGGCAGCCTATATAAAAGACGTGGAAGAAGGACACTCTTGCTCCTTGCCTGCTTGCCTTTACTCTCACTGGCAAGTCCCTTCCTTCCCTGGCATTAGAGCCTGCTTCTCCAGTATAGTGTATACTGGAGACCAGCTAATACATCCAGCCTCATGGACTGAAGAACTAATGGATTCTTGAACTTTCCATTGGTAGACAGCCATTGTTGGACTAGCTGAACCAAGCCTATAAGCCATTCTAATAAAATCCCTTTGTCTGTCTATCTATCATCTGTCTGTCTATGTATGTATGTATGTATGTATGTATGTATGTATGTATGTATGTAT
>CABHPR010142960.1:0-17664 GCA_902168415.1 Peromyscus melanophrys
TTTTTTTTAAAACCAACAAAGGCTCAGATTTCGCTAGTGAGGGACAGGCAGTATTTACCACTAAGGAACCAGTGTCTTCCTCTCTGCTCTGTGCAGCTCCTTGCAGGGTAACTAACCTCAGAGTGGGTTTGTCAGTAGGTCTTACCCTAAAGTTGCATCCTTATTCAAAGGACCGACTAGGGATGGTAACTTGCCCCAAATCGGATACCGGTGTGTGAGTACAGGATTCTATGCTGTATGGATTTATTCATCTCTAGATCGAAGCGATTGTTATTCCAGACAGAGAGATAATATCAAAGTGAGCTGGTTTGTCCCCTTGTCTGTGT
Organism: Peromyscus melanophrys; assembly: GCA_902168415.1. NCBI lineage: Eukaryota > Metazoa > Chordata > Mammalia > Rodentia > Cricetidae > Peromyscus > Peromyscus melanophrys. Next base: position 327 of record CABHPR010142960.1, read on the forward strand.
ATGCTGTACACTGAAGTAATATAATCAGAACACAATTTTTATTCTGTAATTTTTCCCCAGCAGTGGATGCTGATAATGAGTCTGGGACTGGTAACTCTTTCGGTTTATGAATCATACATGTAAAAGTGCAATAAAGAGGTCTAACGGGCTTGAATCGAGATTGTGAGTTTTCTTTGGCAGAATATGTAGGATAAACAGTTTAATAAATTGTGGCATAATTTAAAAATATCTCCAACAGAAAGTGGGTGGTTATGCACAAGAGAGCATTGATTAAAATGATTTTTAAAACTTTTTTTTTTATGTAGTGAAAGGAGATAATTTTTCAAAACAAAGAAGGAACCGGGTGGTAGAATGAAAGCAATACAATGGCATGTTTGGATACTCATGAATTATTAAAATACAATTTTTTAAAAAAAACCCAAATATACCAATTGACAAAGTATGTACTTTTGAGATAACACTATTATCAGTTGAAGGAGCCATGTGATTGGGATTCTGTTCTGTTTTGTTATCTTTATGAAATTAATTTAGTTTCTCTGACTTTGCAGAGTAGCAGTGCATTTTCTGAGACAGGAAGCGTTCATGGGCACCAAAGAAATAAATCTCTATTTTCCTGAGTGTGTAGGAGTTGCTGTAACCATGGGGCTCTTGGGAAGGCTTCCTTGAATTTAATCAAAGCAAATCATGTCAGGGTTCCACAGTCCCCATTGTATTGTAAAGTAAAATATGTAGCACCGATCTTCCGGCTTAGGCTAAACCTAGCCTGGTGATCTGGCTGTGTGTCTCTAAATGAAATAAAAAACTGGGCCTTTGGGTTATGTGGAGGCCGGGACATTCCTTCTATCGATCATCTACAGCCTGCCCTCCCCAGACGATGCCAACACCCTGCTTTGTTTGGGGATGTCTAGAAAATGTGTTACACACCCATCCCACCCCCACCCCGTGTCTCACAAGAGACTGAGATGATGAAACCTTGGCCAGTAGGCAGAGTAGAATCAAGGGACCCCCTGCTACCTTTCTGAAAACAACTAAGAGGTGCCTATTTTCTACTGAGCACAAAACATTTCCTTAATTGTGAAATTCCAGCTTGAGGCAGAATGTGAGTGAGGAACAGCAGATCAGCAAGGATGAAGGCAGGGTTCTTTCTTAAGCAAGAAACAGATGGGCATGCTTCTCTGTTGCACAATAAGACTATTCCCACTCTTCTGGCTGTTCGGAATACTAACAGGCATTCTTTTGCCCAGGGTATTCAGTGGCTCTAGAAGGAATGGACAAACACTGAAATTTTAATTATATGTGCTTCCCCCCCTCCTCTTTCTGACATATGGTCAATGACTGAATGGAAACATGACTCGTTATTTTATGGCCAGCCCTGGGCCTCGTGTGATGGGTATATATAGTGATGTGTTTGGCCGAATAACTTTTTCAGTCTGCTTCAGAAGGCAGGGCCGACTTGTAAGTCTAAAAGCAGAAAACCTGTTCACAAGAGGTCCATCAGTGTGAGGCAAAGAGAGGACTGTAGTAGTGCGCCAAGAATGCAGGCTTTGGAGCAGAACGGTGTGCCTGGGTCCTGCTGTGCTTCTTCCGACATGACTCAGTACAGTCATTTGGGAACTTAGTTAATTGCCGTGAAGAAGGAATAACAGCACATAGTCAGGGTTTTATGTGGTGCAGCCTTTGCTTTTGTGTGTGGATAAGTGAGCGTTGGGTACAAAAAGATGCTGGGGTGTCATCGTGTTCTTCTGCAGTAACATAAGGAAAAGTTGGCTTAGTCTTGATCTCTGCCGTTGCCTCTGAGAACAGAGATTTCTTTATCGTAAAAGAATATTCATAACACAAAATGCCCCATTCCGTTCACATTTCAGCATGCAGTTCTGCAGTCACACTGATGTCGTCAACATCCACCCTCTGAATTCTTCTTAATCTTATTTATTTATTTATTTATTTATTCATTCATTCATTCATTCATTCATTCATTTTTGATTTTTTTTTCCCAAGACAGAGTTTCCCCACATAGCTGTGGCTGTTATGGAACTCTGTAGATGAGGCTAGCCTCGAACTCACAGAGACCTGCCTGCTTCTGCCTTCTGAGTGCTGGGATTAAAAGGCGTGTGCCACCACCGTCTGGCTCTTTTTAATCTTGTAGAACAGAAAGTCAGTAAATACTAAATCGTAACTCTCCTTTTCTGCTGTAGCCCGGGCTCTGTCAAACGCTGTCAACTTTGTCTCTATGAATTTGACTGGGAACCTGATGGAGAGGGAATCATAGTGTTCCATGACGAACTTAATTCATCTTCTATATTGTCCCCAGGGTTCATCTGTGTTGTAGCACATACCAGAATGTCCTACCTTTTTAAGTTGAATAACTTTCCATCACTTATATCCATCACATGCTGTTTTTCCATTCATCCTTTAATGAATACTTGGACCAGTTTTTGGCTATTACAAACAATGCTGTTAGGAATATAGGTGTGTAGAGTCCCTGGCTTCTGTGTTCAGTTTTTGAGGCACCACTATATTGTTTTCTATAGCAGCTGCACAATTTGACATTCCACCAGAAGGGGACAATGGTTCCAGTTCACCGACACCTGTGGTTGGTTCTTTTTGTTTATTTCTTTGGATAGTCACCACTGTGGAGTGGGCAGGGGAATCTCTTTGTGATTGGACTTATATTTTTCTGGCTATGGCCATAGCGCTTCAAGTAACCTCAACACCATCTTGCAAGAGTGGATCCCACGTGATGGATCGTTTCCCAATGATTTTCACCTCTCATTTCCTTTTTGGCCACAGGTGCATCTTCTTTGAAGAAATGTTCATTCAAATACTTTCCAATTTTGAATGTGATTCTCCCTTTAAACAACTTTTGCTTTTTACTTTAAAATTATATACATGTGTGCATATGTGTGTGAATATGAGTACAGGTGCCCACAGAGGCCAGAAGGGGTCAGATCTCCTGGAACTCGAGTTACTGGAAGTTGTGAGCTGCCTGACATGGATGTGAAGCCAAAGTGATGGCTCCTTCCAGCACACACACACACACACACACACACACACACACACACACACACTCCACACCACACACCACACACACACCACACACACACACCACACACCACACCACACACACACACACATACACACACACACCACACCCACATACACACACCACACCCACACACCCACCCACCCACACATACACACACACTCCACACCACACACACACACCACACCACACACACACCCCCCCACACCCACACCACACCACACCCACACACCCCCACACCCACATACGCACATACACACACACACCACATACACACACACACACACACACACACACGCACACACACACACCACACACCACACCACACACACACATACACACCACCCCCCCCCCCACACACACACTCCACACCCCCACACACACTCCCATATGAACATGCACACACTCTGCACAAACAACACACTCAACAGCAGAGGGTGTTCAGTGATCTTGGAGTGATTGCATGTTTCTTTGAAGTCGTTTTCCTGCAGAGGTCTGAAGTAAGGCAGGAGGAGCCTTTTATCTCTGGGCAAGTATGAGCAAAAGGACCAGGGGAGACGGAAGCAGCCGCGTCTTCACTGCTTCCCCCACCCTCACTGGCCTAGCCAGAGGCAGGCATTCATGCTCCTGATCAGTCCTGGGGCCTAGTCTCTGAAGCAGGAGAGAGGCCTGGAAACCAGGCTGCCGGCTTCACCTTGCCATCCGCCATCCTGTCAGCAGGTAGTTGTTTCTTGAAAGCCACCTCCCCCTTTTTTCTTTTTCTTTCCTTTCTTTTTTTATTTATTTATTTATTTTTTTTGTATTTCACTTTCACTCTCTCCCATGCATTCACGGTGAAATCTGTACAGCCTCAACCGCTACTCACTTCGTTCCTTACAGTTGGTCCAACCCTCTCTTTTTCTAACATATGTTATAGGCTTCCTCAATTCTTATCACTTCAGATTTTCTCCTTGTTTTCATTCAGACTGCAATAATGAATTACCACAGACCAGGCCATTTACAAACCCCAGAAATCCGTTTCTCACAGTTTCTGAGCCTGGAGATTGGAGCTCATGGGGCCAGTAGATTGGGTGAGAACCTGTTCTTCAGGGATCCTGTCTTCTTGTATCCTTTATATTCCGGAAGGCCCTCTTCTCTGAGGGAATCAGTACATGACCTGATCACCTTTGCAAAGGCCCCTACCTCCTCTAATCCCAGTGCAATGACACTGGGGGTTAAATTCTAACATATGAGTGGAATAGGAGTACAAGTGTCTGGACCAGAACAGAGTCACATGCATTCTGTGTTCTTTCCCTAGCCTTTCCTTCAAAGTGAGGCTATATCCTTCATTCCAACTCTGTTCTGTTCCCTCTTACCACCTAAGTGGTGATGCTCTGACAAGAATCTTCCTCCTCCATATTGGCTTCCTTCTCTTATCATTTTTATTATATTTACTTGTGTGTGCACATAGGCCACAGTGCACATGCGGAGGGCTGAGGATGGTATGTGGGAGTCAGGTCTTTTTCTACCATGCGTATTCCAAGGACTGATTCAAGTTGTCAGGCTTGGTGGCAAACACCTTTACCTGCTGAGGCGCCTCATCAGTCCCGGATTTCATTCCTTAATTGGCTCCTTCTTATTACCTTTGTCTCGTTTTTCTTACATGTATAACTTAATAAATAAAATCTGCTAATCTGGGCTTTATTCCTTTGAGATAAAGTCTCACAGTGGAGCCCAGGCTGGCCTTGAACGCAGGTTTCTCCTGTCTCGGTGTCATGAGTTCTGGAATTACAGGTGTGTACCATCATGCCTGGGGACTCTTGACTCTTACGACCTTTCCTGCCTCCCTTGTTCTCTCCATACCACTTGAAGGTTTCCAGCACCACTCACGCTTAAATAGAATGTCCGATGGTTCTGCCCATTCTCTTTCCCTCTCCCCAACTCCCATTCTTTCCTCTGGGTCTAATCATTGCTGTGTGAGGGTCAGCCCCAGCTCAGTTCTCACATCTGATCTCTCACTGGTTTCCAAGCTTCCATAGCAAACTCACTAGACCATCCAACTCAATGCTCACATCCAAGGTAGCACTCAAAACCACCTTTTTATACCTCACATCCACTCCTCCCCTAACGCCATGGCTGCTAACGAACTCTCCTCTTTCAATTCTTACTTAGAAAAAACTCTCTCTCACCATTTTCCTCATCAAGCAACCCGAGGAGCAGTAAACTGAATAGCTCTTGCAATTGGGATTGGAAGTAAACCCCGATACCATCTACTCGTTTCTATGGTGATAACAGTCTCTTGGTTCAGGGCCTCTTGGTCTCTCCAGGAGTGGTTTGTCCTCCCTTTAGATTAGCTTGCCTACTTCTCCTTCTGTATTTCATCTCACAGCCCTGCTTCTGCAAGGAGCTAGATTCTAACTAGGCTCAGGCCAGTGGTTCCGCCTTCCATGAAGCCTGCGTCGCTTTCGTCTCCTCCTTCCTGAATAAGCAACAGTCTTTTTTCTTCCCTGAGCACAGCACTTAGCTCCTCCTGGTGTGTGTGTGTATTAATCTTGCACACTCACTCCCCTTTTAACCACGCAGCAAACACTTTGAGGATAGCAGCTACGCTGGGTTTTGTCTGTCTGCCTCATAGCACACAATGCAATTTGTTTATCATGCAGTTATTTAATGAACTTTCTTGAGTGACTCACAGTTTTGATGCAGAGTGAGCTAGACATAGAGCTTGTTCTCTGGGTTCTCACAGACCGCTGGGGAAAACAGGCAGATACAGAAATAATTACAATTCAGCTAGTCAGTCTGTCCACAAGTCTCAAATGAATGTCTGCCCCGTGCCACCTGCCCTTTGAGATGCCAGGGAACGAAACAGGCAGGTTCTTTCTTTTCTTAGAACTTAAACTCTAGTTTTGAGACAGACTCAATAAGCACATAAACCAGAGGCCGTAGATCTGACTACACATTAGAAATCACAAGGGAGTACTTGGGGGGGGGGGGGGGGCTATGTCCCAGCTCCACCCCAGAGTATGAAATCAGGGTCAGTCAGAATTGGAAACCACGGGCAGAGATAAATCACAGTAGAAGAAAGTATCAGCTACCACTGTGTGTTGTGTTAGCTGAAGTGGGGGGGGGGGTAGCGTTATATAGGCTGTATATGTGATGATGGGGATTTAGGTTTCTTTTTTTCCTGTTTTGTTTTGGTTTTGGTTTTTGATAATCCCAGAAGGCTTCTGAAGAGGTGACATTGGGGTTAAGACCTAGGTTGCTAAGGAGTCAGGCCTGTGAAGCTCTAGGCTGTACCAGAGTGCTTCCAAGCAGAAAGTACAAGTACTTTTCTGAAGTAAGGATGAGGTGAGACCCCAGAGGCGATATGCCCTTCCTCCCACAGAAGCAGGAAGACCTACAGACTTTCTTCTACTTGAAGCAGCTTTTCAGTCAACCTAGACAGGCTCCAAGGCAGAGTGCTTGGCTATGCGGTTGAGTATTTGGCCTGGGTTAGATTTTATTTAGATCAAATTGATTTGCACAGTCAGGAAGACTTCTCCATTTAATTATAGATTTTTCCTACACTGCAATCAACTCAACAGGGCTTGTTGTCTGAAGTAAACACTATTCTTATTGTTTAAAATAACCTTAGATACATGATATTAATCTCTTAGCTGAATAAAGACGAGAAAGCAATGCTCTCTGTCCCTCATTGTGTTTGGGGGAAGCAGCAAAATCCCTTACAGAGGAGTCCTTCAAGCCACACGGAGGAAAGCACTCCCTCCTGGTAGAAGCGGTGATGGCACCACCCTCACACGCCAGTTGAGGAGCAACGGGCATCTGAGGAGCGGTGTCTGAGGAGCGTTCAAGCTGTGCTCTACACTTTATATGTTACTGTTTTCACTCATTGTTACATTAACCACGTGAAATGAACACTTTTTTTTTCCTGCCAGAATATTTTGAGCTGCTGGTGAGGGAGAAAAGCAGTTGCCTAAATGGAAACAATAGGAATTTATCTCAGGATCCAGAGTATGTTAGCAGCTGGGCAGTGTCCTCAACAAGCTGCACTCTTTTATTCTTCCCACTCTGATAGCCTCAGCGTGCTGATGTGCTCTCTCGGGCCAGCTCCCCTCACTATGTGGAGATGCTGGCTACAAGTCCAAATTAGGAGCAGTTCGGAGCCCACAGGCACAGCTGAGGGGCCAGATTCTTCTCATGAAGCTCGTGTGCTCCTTTGTGTCAGTTTCTCGCTCAGTCTACCAGAGTCCTAGAGCTCATCATGTAGTCCAGGTTGGCCACAAACTTGTGACAATCCTCTTGTCCCAGGCTACTAACTGCTGGGATTATAGGCATGATTACAGGGATACCTGTCACTCACGCACCCCTTTTTAAAAAGGGTCACCTGTACACTAGGGAGATATGGGAAGGAATTTCTTAAGTATGAGGCCAGCCTGGGCTACATAATGAAGTCAAGGCCATCAGAAGCTACAAGGAAAAAAATCCCATCTCAACAAAAAAAGGCTGGATATGTGTCTCAATCATAGAGAACTTGCCTGTCGAAGACCTCAGATGTGCTCCATAGCACTGCAAAAGAAAGAAAAAGAAAGGAAAAAAAGTCATCTCCAGCTGTATTCCCCTCCTGACTCACTCTTGACCAAGCAGAAGGAATCGCTGTGATTGTCTAATTTGGGAGCTTCCTTTCAGAGGCCTTGGATCAGCCCAACCTCTGTGAAAAACAGGGTCACCAGAACCCAGGAGAAAGGTTCACTACTATTAACAAAAAACAAAGGGGTTAGTGGCCCCCAGGTAGACTGTGAATATATTTTGCTACTATCAGTTCCATTTTGCAAGTGAGGGTACCAAGACTTGAAGATCAAATAGCTCCTCCAAACCACACAGTCTGACCTGTGTTGTTTTCCTACATTTCACTTTGAGAGCAACATACATACACACACACACACACACACACACACACACACACACACACACACACACACGCACACACGCACATGCACACACACACGCACACACGCACACGCACACACACGCGCACACACACGTATCCACACATATACATATCCGCACACACATGCACACACACATATATACACACACACTCAGCACTCACCACTCACCACTTATGCACATGTCAAAACTTGTTTTTGCTGGTGATGGTGATCTAGATAGGACGGAGAAAGAAGTCCAAGCAGAGGAAAAATAGAACACTGAGGTAAGACAGGTAAGAATAACCCTCTGAAAGAGAATAGTCCTGAAGGAAATACGACAAGTCCTGTAAAGGCAATAGGAAAAGTACTCACTTTAGACAATCAACCCTACATTTCTGCATGTATCTATATATAATTAAATTGGTTCTATGTGACTGATCATGCACATCAATTTGATCTAAATAAAAGCCAGCCTGGGCTGAGTAACGAGCTTAGTGGCCAAGGATTTGTCTGTCCAACTTCCATGAGAAGGCTGTTTTCTCCCGAGGGGTACACTTGGTTGGTTACAGCACCTGTAAGTGAGACCTGACCAATCTCTGACATGTCTGATTACAAGTTTCTCAGACTATAGGTCTCTACTCTTTGGCTCCGCAGGCAAGTGTGTGTGGTTCCAGCAGTGCCAACGCTCGTCTCTGGTGCTGCTTTCTACTCAGGTGTTGCATTTCTGAGGCAATGTGTGTGCCACAGCGATAGGGAAGAGGAGAGATTTCAGTGTTGTGATGGCTTGTCGCGGAGACGTGTTTCTTCTGTGTATTCTCCTCATCCTAGCAGACAGGTGGTGGTGGGAGTGATCTCTCTGCAGTGGATGATGGAGTGCTTCCTACTCGTCTATTTGCATTTTTAAACGGGAAAGTACAGTTACTGTCTAATGCCAACAGAGCCCTGTTTAAGAAGGCATTTGTCTGATCTGTGTCGAGCCATATAAGAAAAAAAAATGACATAGGAACAACAAAAAAAAAATCTCACTGTCGTTTTTGAGGGTTTCCATGGAGTGAATTGATCTCTTGTCTTTTTTTTTTCTTTAAGACTTCATGAATGTATTTATGGAGCCCTGATATCCATGAATATTATTAAACTACTTCACTAACAGTTTTATCATTATTTTCTCTCCTTTAAGCAAAAAATAATGTTGATATTAAATAGCTTTAAGATTTTTTTCAATAAAAAAATGTAAGGCAAGGTGAGAATTTCTAGGCCAAAATGTATTGGTCCAATCTATCTTTTATTCTGTCTTGAAATGATTCAAAATACAGCGGTGTAGGAAAGTTAAGAGTGTAAGGGTTAGTATTTAGGAGTTAGGTAGTTAACGGAGATTAGTGTGGAGACAGAGTCACTTGAGGAAGTTGCTTAGACATTCTGTGTCCTGGCTTCCTCATCTGACGGCTACAGAGTTTATTTCTCATGTGCCTAAACTATAGTGGTTATCGCGGGAGTGCGGTTATCCCTATAACTTATACTGCTACAAACCTGAAGGAGAGTGCCTTTTAGTTTAACCAGGGTCTTCTTGCCACTCTCTAGTAGAAGGACTCGTTCCCATCCAGTCGGAGTTCACCGCTGGAGTTTAGAGTCAACTGGGGAAACCCATTTCCCTGGCACAGAGCATGGTCAATGCTCGGACTTAGTGAAGTGTTAATCTCAGATTTGAACTGTTTATCTGGGAGTCCACGGGCTTATCCGTAATCACGTCCAGGTTTCCTCCCAATTCATAACAGACTCACCTTACCCAAACCTGCTTTTTGGTAGGTGTGGCCAGGTGCCCGGCATTGGCCCGAGATAGGTGAGCTGTGTGGAATCCGACATTTGTCGAAAGATGCTATAAGAACAATATACAAACGTGTCCCCTGGCCACTGGCGGTGTGGAAGGGGGTGGCAGTGGCTTTGATTTGAAAGTGAGGACAAAACGAGGGAGCTCCCTGCACTGACCAGCAATGACCGCGGAGTGAGAGAGAGAAACAGGCTTTGCTGGGTCAACAGTGGCTGTGGTCAGTACAGTCTTGCCCATTCTGCCTGATAGTCACTTTGATTTTCCCTTTAAACTGTGGGGGCGGCTATTGGCCTTAGTACATAAAACATTTACATAATTCTGAAGACGGTGCTTTTAAATGCACATTTTGAGGCATTGGTGTGTATGAATGTTACTGAGGGGTTGGGAAGATAATTAAGTTTACATAAGTAATTTGTATTTTAATTTCTTTTTACGATAAGGCTTATTTTTTCACGTCACACAGAGGAAACCCCAATATTAAAATGACCAGCATATATTTCTTTGAGGGAGTCAATAGTAGTACCAAAGTCCTGCCTGTGGCGTGCAGCAGGTGAGGAGAGTTCTACCCTCAGGGGTGCCTTGTGAGTGTTCAAAGAGAGGGGAACAGCCAGGCCAGCCCATGGGCCTCTGTCTGGAACGAGTCTCCTTAAGCCCTGTTGTTATGTTCCAGCTACAAGCAATGATGCATAGTTCATACACGGCCTTAAATGATGTTTATTAAATAAATAGAAGTCATTTTCGTCTCTTCCAGTGTCTGGATTCTTTCATGTTTTGAATTTTAAAAATAAATTACTTAACTTGGGACACCCATTTTAAAATACCTTGATATTAAGATTTCTAATTATTCTTCTGTAACAGTTCGTGCTCCCAGATTTAGGTTATTTTGTTTGATATTTCTTATTAAATATTTTATTTCGCCTACTTATTTCACTAGAGTCTTTAAAACTACTTCATGGAATTACTTAAATTATTTAAATTAGGAAGAGATTATCTTCCATATATAAATTCAAATTAATTTCATTGTAAACCTGAAGTAAATAGATTTATCTTGGAACATTGAGAGAACTGATTCTTATTTTTCTTTCTACTCCTGATTTCTTCTTTCTCTCTTTCTTTCTTTCTTTCTTTCTTTCTTTCTTTCTTTCTTTCTTTCTTTCTTTCTCTCTCTCTCTCTCTCTCTCTCTCTCTCTCTCTCTCTTTCTTTCTTTCTTTCTTTCTTCTTTCTTTTTTTTCATCTTCAAGAAGGGCCTGTTTGATTTTATGGATCCCTCCTCATAGCAACTGAAATGCTAATAAGAGCCCAAAAAATGCAAGGAAACTTTAAATGGATTTTATAAACCAGCCAGAAACCTGCGTGTCTGGGGCTTCTGGGGGAACAACCCGTGAGTCATTTTAGCAAACACACTCATAATCTCATAGTGCATGCGGTTACCATGGTAATTAGGCCTGTGGAACTGCCTTGCTTATGTTCCTGCAGAGGGAAGATGGGAGAAAAACTGTGAACTCTGAGCTTTGACTATCAGCTTCGGCCTGCCTACTGTGGGAGAGTTTAGGGTTTCCCTTGAACACGCTGGCACAGTCATTCTGGAGGGAAGTGGAGAGACTCTGGACTCCCCTCTCCCCTTGTTGTTACTGAAGACAAACTAGCGGCCATATTAGTGTTGGGGATTGCAGTTCACAGGGGAGAGAAGGACCGATTGGCACTCTCTGGAGAAGAAGAGCACAAATGGTTTCTTTAGCTAATAGATAATTACAGATAAGTCTCTAAGGTCAACCTGGTGAAATGCTTTGAGTGTCTGTGCACAGGGCCCTAATGATCTCATAAAAGGTGCCGAATGCCTCTGGCATATCATTATTGCAGAATGTAATGATCATCCATGTACTACCCAGGTAGACGCTGGTTTTATGTTTATGATCTGATTTGTACGTGGACCTGCTGTCTTTATTTATAGACTGGATTTGACTCCTTTATATTGGGCAACCATCTTATAATGCAGGCCCATGGCTCTCCAAGGAGACCACCACGCTTACGGGAGTTCTTCTGAATCAGTCATTGCTCCTAAGCAAACCAAAATCAAAGCACATGCTTGATGGACATCCAAGAGGTCCTGGGGCTCCGTGAGAAGAATTTTGTGGTGGTCACTCCTCTTGGTTCTACTGAAGAACAAGCAGAGTCATGAGCCAAAGACACGAGGACACACATAGAACTTGTCAAACTCACCTTCCTAAGGCTGGGCTTCCACTCACATTATGATTATTATGTATAGGCTGAAATTTTATTCTTTAGAGCATACCTCTTGGAAGCAGGTTTTTACCTGGAGTTAGATTAAGATTTCCTTATTCCAAAGACTTGAAATAAAATGAAATGTGTATGATTGGTTCTCTCTACAACACTATTGGTTCTAAACTCCATATTTATTTTTATTCTCATAAATAGAAATAACTATTACCCCAACTTTATTTTAGATTTGATTGTCTTAACATTAGTAAATAAAGTTTAACTTGAGCCCCTAAGATAGCTTGAGGGTTGAAAGTACCTGCTGCCAAACCTGATGGCCTGGATTGGACCCCAAGCTGATTAGAGGATCCACTCCTACAAGCTGTCCTCTGACTTTCCAGCATGTACCATGGTGTGTGTATCCATATTCACACATGTGCACACATACTGGGAAAACATGCAAAATAAATACATTTTTAAAACATAATGATATATTTTACTGGTCATCAAAGTAATTCATGGAAAGCATTAAAAATTTGGAGGTATAACTTTACAAATTATGAATAATGAAAGTAAGAACAGCCCCGTTTGTTAAGTTTGTTGTTAGCTGAACTAACTGCATGTAGTGAGGACCTGATTTTACAGTGGCTGGAGGAAGTTAGAAAGTATTTATTTCTTTTTAACACAACAACGCAGAGGTAAATGACCAAAAGCTGTGCTCAAGATCACACAGGGGACCTGGCTCTTCTGCCAGATTGCTCCACGATTCTCTTGTTCTTGTAGTCTTAGATGGCTTGTTACAAGAACCCGGAAGGAAGGGAGAAGGAGAAAGCATGGACCCACAGCTACATATGCTACCTTTACAGTTCTCCCATCGAACTCTGTCACATGGCTGCACACTTCCAGCAAGGGAGGCTGGGAAAATTAGCCCCTCTTAACATGTATGGGCATGTAGTTCTTTCTGGAAAATGTCTTCTTCTTGTGTACTCACCTTCTTGAGGTGATGTGAGGTAATAAAATGCCTGCAGGATAAAATAAAGTACATTAAATAATAAAGGTGTTGTCACATAGCATTAGGCCACTGTTTAAAGAATGCTTGACCTCGCGACGAGATGTCTAATAAGTGACTCTAGTTAATGATGAAGAGGCAGGCAGCGTATACAGTGTGGATACGTTGGGCAAAGGGATGATTAGTGCCCTGGGCAGGACTGAGGGAAGCCAAGTGGCATAATTTAAAGCTTATGAATTATTCACTCCTGGAATTTTCCATTTTCCATGTATGAACATTTTCAGACTGCAAGTAACTAAAACCCAGAAGAGCACATTTCAAATGGGACTGCGGGATGCACAAAACTGTATGTTAGGGAACTAGCTGGCGTTACACTGTAGATAGTGTTTTTGCTTTGGTGTTTCTGCGCCATATCAGGTGCAGTTTTCCTCATCATTTAAATTTCTTGCATCTGGGCTGGGGATGAAGTGCACGGATAGAGAGCTTGCCTAAAATACAGTCACCACCCTTCCCAATCCCTCCAAAAAAATCTTGTCTTTATTGTTGATTCACCATGCAGAGTTCCTGTTGCCTAGGAAGTTGTATTATTGATAATTGGGGTTATTTCTAACACCTTGGTAATCATTTTTGTCTACAGCTGTTGTTCGAATCAAAGAGCGGGCTCACTAGCATGATGACTGTGAACACGTCTAAGTCCCTTGATAGTAGCAAGCTGCTTTCCAGAGACGTGTGCCAGTTTACGCCATCAGCACTAATATATGAGCCCGCACCTCAGAGCACCCTTGCGCAGGCTTATTTTCTGAGTCCCACTTAGTCATTATTATCCCCAGGGTTCAATCTCTGAAAATAGGTTGTTTTTTGCCCTTGGCTTGTTTTCTTTTCCTTTGCTGTCATTAATCACAAGATAATGATTTTCTTTTTTAATAACTTTGGCTCATTTAAAAACCTGTGACCTCTTCTAGCACTCCGAGAACACAGCTGATTGGACTGAGACATACGTGCCGGTCTCACACAGCGTGAGATCTCTGGAGACATTGATCCCATTTAGTCAGTCCTAAGACCCCTTATGAATTTGACTCCCACCCTCCGTCATGCTCCTCTTGGTGTAAGATACCTTTTTGTTCTGAGTCAGAGATGAAGTAGGAATGGGAAGGTGCTCCCTGAGGCTTCGAGGTGGGTGCTCCTTCTGTGGGAAGCACAGACACTAGGCATAATTAGGCCGACTCGGTTGGAATTCACAGGGGCATTATCAAAGAGTGCAGGTGCCTTTAGACCTCAAAACAACCTAGGAAAGACTACATGCTAAAGAGACCCCTTCACAACCACCAGCTCACTTCCATCTGCCCTCTTAAAGGGCCACATACCCACAGACTGAGCACTCTAGCTCCCTTAACCCCTAGGGCAAAAGGAAGTAGTCTTTGCTTTGATCTTGGTGGGAACCAAGATCAGAGTTAGAACTACCCATCCCAGGGTACACCGCTTCTGCTACCAAGAACTCTGCCTCCCTGCCATTGTGTTCTCATGGTGGTTTTTGGTGGTGGTGGTGGTGGTGGTGGTGAGGTATGCGTGCATATGTGTGTGTACGTTTGAGAGGATAGTGAATTTCACAAAGCAAAGGATTCCTATTTTGCTTGCTATATACATTTCTTTAAAGAGAAAGTTCATAAAATATAGGTTCTGACATGGAAACCCAGGATTCCCGCCCTTACCACTAGCCAAGCGCCCTTACCCTGGCCACAGAAACGTCTATTTTCTCACTTGGCTATTATGAATTTTGCTATTTCTCATTTTCTTAAAGTATGTTTCCTTCTGCTTTCTACACAGTCAGATCTGCCAGTGAGCCTCTGGCCTTGAAAACTGACAAGGTAAGAATTCTGAAACATTTTCTCTAGGTTCATTATGAACCTAACTAGAACTTCAGAAGGGACCATGAAAACATCAGTAATCTTATAGACTAGGACCTTTAAGTATGTGATGCTCTTGTAGAAAACAACCATTTATAGTCTTTAACAATGCTGTTGTGGCTCTGGTATTTAAAGAAAACATGGTTCTCTTTAGTGATAGTTAAAAGTGGAGTTTTATCCAGATTTCCCTTTATCTTCTAAAAAAAAAATGTCTGAGCTGAGTTTGAAGTTGTCACCTTAATAATGAGATCCCCATGGTACCAAAAGTGATTAAGGGATTTCAGACATTAACATAATCTGTGCAAGACAGAGCCTCGGGGTGATTGGCTTGGGAAGTTAGCCTTGACTTGACGGATTGGTTATAGGTGTTGCACAAGCTTTTCCCTTAGCAGTAACCGGAACAGCCAAAGGTCAGCTGAGTGCTGGTGGGCTTCTTCTGAAAGACCCTTAATTAACTTTGGAGATGAGTTAAAGCCATTCAAAACTGTTAGCCTGAGACAGGTAACACTGTAGTTTGTCTGTCCCAGCCCAGAAGTGAAGTTTCCATTCAGCAGAGGCTCAGAATTTTCTTTCCATTTTAAAGTTCAACTTCATTATGAAAACTTTTCAGCAGATATCAAAGCAGAGATAACTATTATAAAAAAATTCCCATGACCTCATCACCTGGTGTCAACAGTTGCAGATCCACAGCTGGCAGGGGTCTTTTATACTTCCATCTCTTTCTCCCCTTCCCTTTCTACATTGGGTTGAACGGTGTGGCCACTAGCATTTGGTAGTTGGACTTGCAGTCATTTATTTACATATGTGTTTAATGGCTTCAGCAAAACGTTGGTTAAAACAGAAAGCCTCGGTGCCTGGCTTAATTGGTTCCCAGAACTCGTCATTCATTTGTTTCTTCACACAGCAAATGTATACTTAGCATTTCCCAAACCCTAGACCTTCCTTTGGATAAGAGGGTCAGTTGTGGGTTTTTTGTTTGTTTGTTTGGTTGGTTTTTTTTTTTGGTTGTTTGAGACAGGGTTTCTCTGTGTAGTTTTGGTGCCTGTCATGGATCTCGCTCTGTAGACCAGGCTGACATCGAACTCATAGAGATCCCCTGGCTCTGCCTCCCAAATGCTGTGACTAAAGGTGTGCACCACCACCCTCTGGCTTGTTTTTGTTTTTGTTTAAACTCACAATAATGAGGTCCTCAATTTGGACTTTTGAGATCATCAAATGAAGTTATCCATCAGAGACACACTGACAGAAAGAAAAGACGACCTTCGTCTACAACTTTAACAGTCAAATGTAAACATTTGACGTATATCACAGTTTTAGAAACCTGGCAGGGGTTATTCCTTAACTTATTAATATAGTGGGATTGCAAAGACCACACACAAAACAAAACTTCTCCCCACTCTCTGATCAATCTTCTTGTTTTATCATGCATGTTCCTCCAGCAATCGATTCGAGACAAAGCTCTGTGAGAGCAGGTGTGGTTTCTAACCCAACAGCTCTGCCTCCAGCATGTAGACGGCACGGCTGGCATTTGTTAGATGTGTAATAAATAAAAGTGTTGAATGAATGAACAGAAGAATGAATGCCAGGTGCAGGAGCATGGAGATGAAAACCACACAGGCCACAGTATTGCCAGTTGCATGGGGGAGTACTGTGGGACGAGGGGCCCCATGGATGAGGTGTGAGCAAAGAGTCACCAGCAGGGGGAGGAGGGGGCTGGCCTGGTGGCCCTGGGGAGAAAAGCTTTGAGTAGTGGTGAGATGCCCTCAGTCAGAAAGGGAGAGAAAACTCAATCCAGACGTAAAGAATCCCGTGACAGAATGCTCACAGATGCCGAAGGACGCGGTGTGTTCTGAAAGCCTTCAGAGATGTAGAGTGGCCAGAGTGGAGCTGGCTGAAGCGGTGGGGCTTGAGTAGCAGGCCAACTAAGTGCAGAGGGACTCTGTGATCTTCTGGGTGGGCAGGCAGAAAGAATATGCAGTGAGAAATTAACTCAGAAAAGATGGTTCTACAGGCGACAGGGAAATGGAAGGAAGGCTGCCGGGAAGACATGGGTTGAAGAAGATCCGTGTGGGTTGAAGACGTGGGATCCCGGGGAGCTGATGAAACTGATGGTGGAGGTGGGAAGGGGAGAAAGCACCTAGGAGAACTTCAAAACCTCTCTCTGGGGAGATGAGCAGGGGAGTGGTCACCAGGCTCCAAATGCTTACTGCTGGCCAGAGCAGCATTGTTCTGAGTTGGGGTTGTCCGTCAGCACCTGCAGAGAGAGAAACACGGAGACACATGGCTATGCAGAAGCCTGGGGAAAGACCTGGATATCCGTGGTTTCTCAAAGCCCTGCAGATGCTTTTACAGCACAGCCAGGTTGAGAGCTTATTTGAAGATAGCTGTGTGTGTGTGTGTGTGTGTGTGTGTGTGTGTGTGTGTGTGTGTGT
>CABHPR010142960.1:26421-43859 GCA_902168415.1 Peromyscus melanophrys
CAAAAAAGTGTTAGGGTATTTTTTTTTTTTTTTTTTTTTTTTTTTTTTTTTTTTTTTTTTTTTTTTTTTTTTTTTTTTTTTTTTGGAGTGATAGGTGATTGGTGTGTAGGTGATTCTGGGAGTTGGTTGTTTCCGGATTTAGACAGGCTCAGAATTCACCTTTTTTTTTTTTTTTCTTTTTAAGAGAATATCTTGCTAGTAGCTCGAAGTCTTGAGATTATAATTTATTCACGATGCAAGACTCATATTTCAGTTTTATAGTATCCTTCACTCTACATGACGGTAGCTCCCAAGGAGATACCACAGATGGAGCCTCCTCAACACCTTAGCTTTGCCGCATCATTGCAGTTCACATTCATTTCCTTTATGTTTGGTAATTAGCACTTCCTCCCAAGTCACTTAAGGCCTCCGTCTGAGAGGAAACAGTTTACAAAAAGGTCGCAGCCAGTGTGGAAATTCAATGTGCAACGTGAAGGAGCGTGACCCACCCACCTCAAGATGCTTTGCGTTTCTCACATTGGAAGATCTGGAAAACATATTCCATCCCCTTCACTGTAATCAGAAGTCTGTGAGGATGTGCCATCCGACAGCCACACGTGTGTGTGGGCATGAGGCTGGATCTGTGCTGGCGCCACCCCCTCTATACTTCACCTATGTGCCTGGTGTTGATGTCATGAATGTCAGCGGTTTCATGTAAACTGAGGACTTAGAATAAGTTTGTATTGTGAACTGTGGGGTCTCCAAGCTGCAGAAAATGCCAGCTGAATTGGAAACAGTTGGCACCCTCAAATTGGTTCATTTCAGCCGAGCAACTATAAATACAGGGAGTGATTTTCAAGGGTATGGGCAGAGTCTAGGGGACATGGAAAGGAATGTGTGGTCGTCTTGGTCACCCTTTGCCCTGAAGCAATGACAGATGAGGAAGAGGACCTTCAAAGTGGAGTTGAAGCCACCAGGAAAGGGATCTGGTCATATGATGATGATCCTGTAGACAGAAGTCCCAGGAAACAAAAAGCCTGAATTGCTTCTCTTCTTCCTTCTAGTCTGGTCACATTCCCTGCTGGCCAAGCCCACTGGCAGGCAAAGAGCCAGGCTGCCTGCGATGGAGTCCGTGCAGTTCAGTTTCCTAGGGCACAGAGCCAGGAGGACAGCAAATAGAAGATATGCAGCCTGGTCCACCTAGGGAAGTCTTGCATGAAACAAATGGCCACACTTCTTTCTCCCTGATGTAACCCTCCCAGCCAAGAAAATACTGTTTTAGTAAACGTTCATACTTCCATTAATTTAACTTGATCAAGGCTGTAGCCCATGTTCAAATGGACCTAAAAACAATGGCAGTATTTGAACAGAGCTGTTGGGTGAACAATGGCTTGGAGGAAGTCACAGGATCTTCATAGGAAACCAACCTCATTCTTGTCTTATTCAGAGCTGGGATGGCAACTTCAACAAACAGTTTGAGTTTACAGCATGAAGTAGCTGGACACCACTGAGAAATTTTTGTAGCCCACAGTCAGGAGCTTCCCACAGTTAAAGGAATGGCTGTCATCCCAAAGAATTGCCAGGTTCAGCTAGAGGGCTGAGGGGCCAGGTGTTTGTTCGTTCTTGTTTTTTTTTTTAATATCAGTTCAATTATTTTCATTCCTTTGCCTAAGGAACCACCATTTCTTACTTTGATCAATCTAGTTGAACTACTTTGAATTGCTGAAAATGAGTAAATCCATCGAGTTAGCTATGACTTCATAGTTAGCAAAGGTACTCGGAAATAACAATCAGAAAAAACCATGTGCAATCCTCTTCGGCACTGTAACCCTCTTCTGTGGACCAGAAACTTCCCTGACCTGGTAAATCCAGGTGGACAGAGTTGAGTGTATAACAGGAACAATGGAAGATGTGGGGTGCAGAAAAAGAACATGGATGTCAGGTATGGAATAAGAGATCTTGACGTGATAATGCCTGTGAGCCTTGGTGACTTACTGAATTCTACTTCAGAGTCTCCTCACGGGCACCATAAGAATAATTCAACTTGCTTCAGAATTAATTGACATTTGGTATGCCAAATGAAGACTTAGCTTTCTATCCAATAGTCGTGAACTATTTGGGAGATATATGTCCATATTGAACATCTTGATTAAAGAAAACTGATAACTGAAATGATGCATGCATTGAATGTTTGTAATGTGATAATGGATCGGGTACGGCAGTGCACTCCTGTAATCCCATCACATGGGAGACTTGAAAGGAGAGAATCGCAAATTAGAAGTGGGCCTGGATCACATAGCAAGATCCTGTCTCAAAAACAAAGCTCAACGGAAAACTTCCAATTAGATTTGTCCATAGACTCACTTAATAAAACCATCACTTCTTAGGTTTATTGATATTTAACTGATACACAATAAATGGTACATTTGAAGAGTATGATTTGATGAACGTGAACAGTGTGAAACCATAGCCATAATCAAGATAATGATGATGTCCACCCACAAACTGCTTTATCACAGGGATAAGCCAAATTCCCTCCCTATTCCAGCATAATCCCATTGAGAAGCAGGCATGCTGTCCAATCAGCTGTTTATTCCTTTTAAGGCTGAATTGTATTTACTATAGTTAATGTTGTTTGCCTCTTGGTGAATATTATTCAGTTAGGTTTTAGGCCCTTTTCCCTTCTTTTTTTTTCCTCATTAATAATATAACTTTTTTTTTTAAAGAATCCCATGTTATTACAGTTGACAGCTCTGTATCATCAATTCTGAATAACACAGTAAACAAAGACTGGGCACAAATGCAGACAGAGCAGTAATTGAATTCACTATGTCTGGTTTTGCTTGAGTTCAGAGCTGAAACCTGCTTCCTCCAGCCTCCTAAGCTTACTAAAAACAAGCAAGATGGTGGGAAAAACCTAGTGGCCACCAGCTGATGGATGGCTAGCAAAAACTGTGGTCTGGATTATTCATCTGTAAGAAGGAGGGACACAATGATGCATGTTCCAATATGGATGGACCTTGAGAACATTACGCTAAGTGAGAGAAATCACACACTGTGTGGTTTTATTCACTGATGTATCCAAAAGAGGACAATCCCCAGAGTAGACTGGTGGTGTTGAGAGCTGGTGGGAGGCAGGAGAAAATGAATAGGATTCTGCTTTTGCTGTGATGAAAATATCCAGGCATGTAATGATGATGGATATGAAACTTTGTGTTGTATGTGTGGAGGTGTGTTCGTATGTGTGACACTTGTTGTAGAAGCCAGAGATCAATGCGGGATGTCTTCCTGTATCTTATTTTCCAGCATAGGCTTTCTTCCAAACCTGGAACTTATCGATTAGTCAAGAATAGCTTGCCAGTGATCCCCAGAGACCATCCTGTCCCTGAGTCCTCAGCACTAGGGCTGCAGACACAAGCCACCATGCCTGGATTTTTACACAGATGCTAGGGATCCAAACTCAGGTCCTGTGCTTTTTGTGGCAAACATTTTACTGAGTCCTTTCCCCAGCCTGAAGCTAGTGTGTGGTGTGTGTGTGTGCGTGTGTGTGTGTGTGTGTGTGTGTGTGTGTGCAATGAAAAAGTTTGCTTGGGGAAAAGCATTTAGGAACAGCAATGAACTGAATTCTTTCTTCTCATTGCTTGTGCTGCGTCTATTCCCAGGTCCGGAGCACAACGCAGAACATTCCAGCAGTAGGTAGTAGAAATGTGTCACTTGCAAATAAATGGTATTCATTGGTAGAGGGGGCTTGGCGACGTGTTGCTTTGGTTTACTTGAGATGATAAAGGACTTGTAGCCATTTTGACTTCTGTTGTTGTTGTTGTTGTTGTTGCTGTTTTCTTTCCTTTTAAAAGTAGCACCACCCTGATTACCCAAGCACCTAGCTTCGCAGTGTTAACTAGATACAGGCTATCCTGTGTGCAAGCGTCTTAGCTCTGCTGGTTGATTTATTGAAGAGCTGACAGTGGTAGAATGGTGCAAGTCCAGATTCTCCGCATAAACCCTCAGAAAGGCAAGGAGCCAAATCAGAAAGCGGAGAGATTCAGGTGATGTGGTCAGAGGGCAGCTTGGGTTTCAGGCAGCGGTGCAGGGAGGACTGAAAACATATTTTCTTCCTTTCTAACTCTCTTCCTTCATCTGGGAAAACACTACTTCCTTTAAAACCCATTTAGCTCTCCCAGGGCTGTGATGCAGGGTGACCACTGAGCACTGCAGTCACTGTAAGTAGAGCCCATGTTGTCTAGTTCAGGAAGCATGTATGTTTCCTGGATGCTCAAGGTTTACAGGAGGGAGACACCTCCTCCCTCTCCCCTCTCCCTTGAGAAAATCTTACTATCCAAGGTTTGAATTTTGATGCCATTTCTTTAAACCTGAAGGTGAATGAAAGGTACTGCCAACCTAAGAGGAAGACGAAACCAGCATGACTCCACCCAGAAGTGTTGCCTTTGCTTTTGGCTGTAATTTGACAAGTTTTGGTTTTCCAAGGTGACTTGAAAACTTTTAAGGTGATGTGTGCATTTAGCTACTGTTTTCTGTTGTTTGCTACCTTCTGGTACACTGCAAAACAATATTGCATAACTTTCCATTTTACCTTGGCACTGGAGTGTGAGGTGTCCCAGTACGTGTCTCTGGGTCATGTCTACTAACCCATGTAGTGGATGTCACACAAAGTGTGCTAGGGAGGGGACCACGAGGTATCCAAGTCAGATGATAAGCTGTGTGGCTTGAGCAGACCGACATGAAAATGGATGTTCTAGGATTTGCATCCTCTTGAAATCTGGGGTGGCTGAGAGTATTTTCATATGTTTTAATGGGTCTTTTGCATTTCCTCTTCTGTGAGCTGTCGTTTCTCATCCTTTGCCTATGTTTCTAGAAGGCTGTTTGGCTCCTCCCTCAATATGTGTCAGGTTTTAGTTGGGTGATGATAAAGCTTTGTGTTGCTGGAGAGCTTCTCTCCAGGTCACACCAAGCCCCGCAGTCCCACAACCCACGTATAAAATGATCACTCAGACGCTTATATTACTTACAAACTGTATGGCCGTGGCAGGCTTCTTGCTAACTGTTCTTATATCTTAAATTAACCCATTTCTATTCATCTATACCTTGCCACGTGGCTCGTGGCCTACCGGCATCTTTACATGCTGCTTGTCCTGGCGGTGGTTGGCAGTGTCTCCTCCTCCTTCTTCCTGTTCCCTCAATTCTCCTCTCTCCTTGTCCCGCCTATACTTCCTGCCTGGTCACTGATCAATCAGTGTTTATTGATACAGAGCGATATCCACAGCAGCTTTGCTCTGCTTAATACAGTTATCTAATTCCCTGACTATCATTGCTCTTTAGTTTGGTTATAATGGTTTTCATCTTTAGTCACTGTCTATCTTGTGTGGCTTCTTTATTTCTTACCTTGCCTAGGGACATTTCCCTTATCCAGAGTAATTAATTTAAGCAGATTCCATATTTTTCTTCTGATATTTTAAAATATATTTTCATATGCATATATTATGGAATATATTGCTATGGTTTGCTTATGCCCCTATGAGCTCAGGCCAATGTCCAAGTGCTTGTGGGGGTGCTGGGAGCTGCCTGTGGGCAGAATGCCATTGCTTTCAATTGTCAATCAGCCACAGTTTTGCTAAATGTGATCTGAATAGAGGAGACAGATTATTATATTTAAGTGTAAATGCTCCTTGAAGCAGAGCCATATCTATTGGATAGGGGCTCATTTTCTGACTAGACCCACGGGATGCATGCCGCTGTCAGATAAGGGCCATCATTGCTGAAGAACTTTTGTTATCCATGCAACTCGATCTATACTTGCTGTGCGTGCACTCATTTCTAAAGACTAGACTTTGTAAGTGGAATGTAGTTACTTCTGAGACACTAATGGCCTTAGCAATGTAGATGGCATTCTTGAGGCTATGAAAACACCTGCAGAAACCGACAATTGCCTCCAAGCAACATAACCTCAGCCTCCAAAGTGCAAGTCCAAGAGGAATTTTCCAAAGTGTCCACTTCACTTTTAAAAGCCATGACCCCAAAGAACAAATCTACAAGAGAATAGGAAAAAAAAGAATGATGAACTTTAAAGTGATCTGATTTGAAACAACAAAAAGTCCCAATCAGAAATAACAACAGCAACAAAAACCGACAACCTGAATAATAGTCTACATGAGAAAAAAAGAGATAAAATGCATGAGACCAAAGCTATTTCATGGAAAATTGCAATGTCACAATTGAGGGTGTTTCCAGAAATAGTAAAAAAGGGAGGAAGACAGAAGGGATTACATGGTTATGTGAGAAAGTAACTGGACTAGTTGTAATTAGGTAAGCATGTTCATTAATTATAGAACCAAATAAGTTAGATGGCTTAAATAAACTTTGAAAAATAATTCCAGATCAAGTTGACCCATTTCTAGAATGGGACATCATTTATTACTTGAAAAAAATATATAGTTTCTTAACTTTAAAATAATGAGGGGGGGAATACTTTAGCCAATGAAATAGATAATTTTTAAAAAGCCAACAATTTGATATATAAAGTCTCCCTAGAATTCATTAAAGATGTGGCATATGTGTGTAAACAGGCATCTAGGGGAAGATGCTGAGGCTGATCTGATAACATTTCAAACTCCAGTGTGGAAGAGACCCTGAAATTTCTGCAAAGTAAGGCCAGATGACACTCTAAATACTGATTTCCAATGCAGCCACTATTAAGACCATGAACTTTCCAACGCATTGAAATAACATCTGCAATTGTATTTATAGAAAAAAATTCAGGCAAGATGGTTGTTCATTTGGGAAAACTCAAGAAGGATTTCCACATATCCCACCAGCCCTAAATAGTCATTGACTCACACTCCGGTTCCACACAGCTACTGCTCTACACTGTAGCCTCTGGCCAGGTCCTCCTCTCAGGAACATTAACCAAGGTCTGATCCAGAACTGTCCAACAGAACAGCTCAGACCTACCAGGGGGAAAGATGTTCTCATGTGCTTCCTCATCCTCATTTAATAAAAGTGAAAGATACAAGACACATGAATCAATGCCTGAAAAGATTTCTCATTGGAGAGAGAGAGAGAGAGAGAGAGAGAGAGAGAGAGAGAGAGAGAGAGAGAGAGAGAGAGAGTTGTTAAAATAACAGCTCCAGCACAAGCCCAGTGGAAGAAACAAAGCAGCCACAAAGGACCAGGGAAAGTTCTTTGTCTGAATTAAAAATAACGAAAAGTGGTCAGATGTGAGTTGACTGCAAAATGCTGCATGCATGGCAGAATCCCCGAGCTCTCTAAGTCTGCAACCTTCCTGACAAGGCCTGTCTCTGCTCCTCCTAGCTAGGACCAAGTTACCAACCCTACTGTCTTCGCAGTCAACAACAGCACTTGGCCATTGTCGACTCTTCCCTGCATGCTCCAGCTGCACAACCACGAGGAGCCGGTAGAGATAAAATAGATAGCGTGAAGCAGCCACTGATCCACAAAGACAGGATTCTAAAGGGAATGAGGAGATGGGAGCAGAGTGGAGGGAGTGTAGCTGTGCTCAGTCTTCCCTGGCTGGTAGTTCTTTGTTGAGCTATCTTCAAACATCTCTACTGTGGAAGAGACTTCAAGAACTCACCAAATGCCAGTGAGTGAGACTTGCTCTTTGAATGGCACTCCTGTCTCTGTCACACACTTCTGGTCCTGAGCCCTCTCTGATAATAGTGAGTTTGCAATAGGAATTGTTTGGATGAAGTGACCCACCCAATCCACTCTGGTCCTTCAGCTCTTGGCTGGCATGTCACAGACTCTGGACAGCCCGTCATTTGTGGCTCAGATTAATTATCTTGATTTTAAAAATTTAGATGGCCTGGCGGTGGTGGCTCACGCCTTTAATCCCAGCACTCAGATCTCTGTGAATTCAAGGCCAGCCTGGTCTACAGAGCAAGATCTATGATAGGCACCAAAACTTACACAGAGAAACCCTGCCTCGAAAAAAAACAAACGAAAAAAATTTAGATGTATTTATTTCATGTGTATGAGTGTTTTTTACTTACATGTACATCTCTGTGCCATGTGCATGCCTGGTGCTCTCAGAAGTCAGAAGCGTGTGTTGCATCCCCTGGAACTGGAGTTATGAATAGTTGGGAGCTTTCAGGTGTGTGTGCTGGGAATAGAACCTGGGTCCTTTGCAAGAGTGAATGCTCTTAACCCTTGAGCCCTCTCTCCAGCCCCAATTATCTTGTTTGATAAATTTTCCCCTCAAACATAAAAAGCTATAAAAATGAATCCTCCTTTTGAACATATTGAAAATTTTAGTAAGAGCTGAGAAATCAGAAGTTATATATGCCAAATTATATAACCCACAGTACATCTCTCCCCAAAATAATGTTGATTTAAAAAACCAACAAACAACAGCTATACTTACAATCCGTCCGTCATGGCCAAACAGCTATAACGGGAGAAACGTATTGCTTGCAAACGTTCTGTTCTTCATTCCTGCCTTCATTTGAATAAAGATAACTATTAATTAGGTAGAGAAGGAAAAGAGTGGACAGTGTTTGAGAATGAGACAAGAAGGAGCAGTGGCTCTTTGGGGCACCTGCCATCCCCTAGGTGATTTTATGAATTTCTTCAGCAGGCCTGAGCAGGAGATGTAGTTATTTCCCAGGAGCAGGCTCCTTATCTTGCTTCCAAACTTGCAGCCATTGAACCTATTTTTATCTTTCTATCCCACCGCCAAAGTTAATTAATATGAACCAAGTTAACAGTTTCAGTCGAAATAACAGTAGGAAGGACACTTTATCAATGATAACAAAGTCACTTTAAAATTGGTTGACCAAGAATTAATTTCTTGGCCAGGCAGTGGTGGCGCACGCCTTTAATCCCAGCACTCGGGAAGCAGAGCCAGGCGGATCTCTGTGAGTTTGAGGCCAGCCTGGTCTACAGAGCGAGATCCAGGACAGACTCCAAAAGCTACACAGAGAAACCCTGTCTCAAAACAGAACAAAACAAAACAAAGAGTTAGCTGTAGACCCTGGTTCTTAGCTCCCTCCTTTGCCGGCCTGGTCTACAGAGCAAGATCCAGGACAGGCACCAAAACTACACAGAGAAACCCTGCCACGAAAAACAAAACAAAACCAAAAAATAAATTTAATTTTTCAAACAGTTCAAGGAAGAGTAAACCCATGAACCACTAAAGTACATTTTAATATGTCACAATTCAAAATGGCGTGGCGTAGATAGTTACAGATAGGAACATAGATTATCATACAAAACAAAGAGCTCAAGAACAAACCTTCACACACTTACGATTTAATATACAATGTTGCATTTGCAGTTGGCAAGGAAAGTAATTTATTGTTTCAAGTCATTGTTTCATTAAGATTTTGTCTGCATTTGAAAAAATAATAAACCTGGCTCCATGCTGGCCAGTAGAAGCTTTGTGTAGAATGTGTGGGTTTGTAGAGTGTGATGTGTGTGTAACTGCATGCATTCATGTGTGTGCATACCTTCATGAGGGGATTGTGGATGTGTGCTTCTGTTGGGGTGTCCTTCCTGCAATCCTTTCCTTCCCCAGGATATCTGCCACTTATCTTCTCAGATTTGTGTTTCTGTACAGACCTGGCCCTTTGACATCTAATGTTGTGACTTCTGCTTTATAGTCCTCCTCCATCAGTGAATTTTAAGATTTAGAGCGTAGCCGAACCACTCAGGTCCTGGTGCTAGGTCCCATATCAGAAATTGCGCTTCAGTGGGTCTGGGATAGGGCCAGAGGTTTTGCGTTTCTGGCAAGTTCTGGATGCAGCATCCTTCCTCCACCTAAGTTAATATATTAATGGAGAGTGAGTACTTAGGAGCTTTTTATATTAGCTGAAAAAGCTTCTGTTTCATAGAGCAATTTGAACTCTTTAGATCTAATAATTTTTAAAAAATGAGTGTACTTTCAATGAAGTTTTGTTTCATTTTTCTAGTTATCTAGAAATTGTAATTATTCGATTTTTATAATAGCACCAGACTGCACAGTACTGGAAATGAAAAACAGACAAAAAGGGCTGGAGAGACGGCTCAGCGGTCAAGAGTGTTTCTGCTCATACAGAGAACTGGCATTCAGTTCCCAGCACCCACAGCAGGGAGCCCACAGGAGATTGGATGCCCCCTGTAGGCACCTGTACACAATTGCACAGACACACATCCGTACACATTCACAAATAAAATCTTCTTTTAAATGAACAGATAAAGGCATATTCTTACCATGGATTGTTCACTGCGGTTTCTCTTAGAAGAGTCACATAGTTTGGGGCAGAGCACAGCCTACAAGCCCTTATAGATAACCTGGTAAAACAAGCAGAGATGAGCCGGGCGGTGGTGGCGCACGCCTTTAATCCCAGCACTCAGGAGGCAGAGCCAGGTGGATCTCTGTGAGTTCAAGACCAGCCTGGGCTACACAGAGAGATCCAGGACAGGCACCAAAGCTACACAGAGAAACCCTGTCTCAACCTCCACCCCACCCCCCCCAAAAAAAACCAAGCCAAGATAATTTCAATATGACATAGACAGATGCCATCAGGTCCCACAAAGCACCAGAACATAAGACCACATGGCACTGCTGATTTATATGTTGACCATGAAAAACTAAACTAAGCTTTTGGGAGTCAGTTCTCTCCTTCCACCAAGGGTTCCGTGGGTCAAAAGCAAGTCATCGGCTTTTATGACAAATGATTCTACCCACCGAGTTGTCTTGATGGCACCCAACATTTGACGTTTGCTTGAAGCTTCCAAGTTCCTCTTTCTCATCAACTTGTGATAGAATTAATTCAGTCAACTCACTGCCCTGTCTGGAGGCCATTGTCTGCTTTTGATGATAACTTTGCAAATCTCTATCAGAGCCCATTATGTTATAATGTCAAAGCACGAACGTCACAGATACATAACAGCAACAAGACAAAAATTTAGTTAACACATTAGAGGACAAACCAATACAAAGCCTGGTTTAAAGAAGCCTAAAGTACAAACACTCTGAGGAACAGGAAGAATGCTGAAGTATGGTTGCCATGTTATGTAAAAACCAGTTAGTGTCCTTCAGAGTAGGAGAGATGTGACCTTTTGGGTAATTTCCTCATTCAGATAATTTGCACCTCTGCTAGACAGAAGTAACTGACAATTTACCAATCTGTAAGTAGACTCCTAACTTTCTGGAGTCATGGCCCTAATATATATTAAGTCAGAAAGTGTTCTACAAAGCAGTGAGTCACACCAGATGAGTTTACACAGTTGTCTTCCTATTTCTGAGCTTTGAAAAAAAATGTCTTCGCAGACTTAAAAGCTTTACTCACAGAGAGAAATCCTTTCCTTTGTTTTCTGCAAGAAGATCCTGATGAGTCTGGGGGCAGAACAGAGAGAATGTTCTTCTTTCCAATGTCCATGAGTCTGAAATGACAACCATGGTCTTAAAGCACTTTGAGAGCCTGCAAAATGGCTCAGTGGGTAAAGGCACTTGCTTCCAAACCTGATGCCCTGAGTTCAATCCCCAAGCCCCACAAGGTGGAAAGAGAGAGTCAACGTTCATGAGTTGTCCTCTGACCTCCACCTGTACACTGTGGCACATACATGCCAACATATATCACACACACACACACACACACACACACACACACACACACACTTGTGCAGGTACACACGTGCGAACACACACATGTAACTAAATTAATTAATGTAATATTTTTTAAAAAAATTTAAAGCCTTGGGATCTACTGTCTAATTGCCAGTAAGAGTAACACCATTTTCATGACTGAACAAGAACGATGGGATAATTGGGCCCACTGGCATTTAAATGCTGTCCTGTGTGACTCTGGGGTTTGTTTGTGTAGGTTAGATAGTCAGTGCATACAAAGCTCAAATATAGACCTTGATAACCTCCGCATTCCCACATCCTGCCTTGTAAACTATCTCCACTGCTTGAAAATGCATAGGACCTGTTGTCTAAGCATGATAAACCCCAGGAACGACTTTTCTGCATTATTGTGTAATTAAAGTATTTGTTTGGGAGTACCCAGAGGCCTATATACCAGGGGAGTGCCCATGTTGATATACTGAAATGAGCTCTCACCAGTTGGTAAAAAGACTCGATTTCTTCACTAAGATTAAAAGTACCTAATGATGTGGCCCGTTGGTGGCCAGGAGGTGGTAGTGGACCTGGAAAGAGTGCCAAAACAGATGTGGATTGCAGCAGCCACCCAGTGTCCAAGGGCAACATTGGAGGTACATCTGTTACCTGTCTCTGCCTAGGAGCCATGAGGAGAGGAGAACAGGCAGCGGACCAGGTGGGCCCATGCTGCTGTTTTGCAGGGTCAGAGGAAGACTCAGTGAAGCAAAGGCCTGCTGGGAGGTCCTGGCACCCAGATGTGCACTGTTCTGGGTGCTCTGTGGTGCACACTGCTGCAACCGACACTAGAGTTTCAAGACTGTCCGTGCAGAAGGAAGTCTCTGGTGTCACTCTTATGTGGTCTGGCCAGGATGTCACTTAGCCTGACAACTCCAGCATCAGTGACGATCACTGCAGAAATTTGACTTTTGGCTTGTTTGTTTTATGAGGGGACGTCATGTGGCCTAGGCTAGCCTCCCTATGTAAAGTGAGAATGACCTTGTGTCTACCTCTCCACTGTGTCTCCACAACCCATTTGTGCTGTGCCTGGGAACGGAACTCAGGGCTTTGTGCATGGTAGGCAAGCACCCTGCCGACTGAGCTACATCCCCCAGTCTCATGACAGCAGTTTGTGAAAACTCAGCCAAGGACTTGAAAATACCTACAGTATGTTGGCACGTCATTTCTGCGGCAGTTCATCGTGTGTGTGTGTGTGTGTGTGTGTGTGTGTGTGTGTGTGTGTGTGTGTAATGGTGTAGCTGACTTAGCCAGTAAAAGGAGTGCTAAACATCTTTTAGCCAAATACTTTGAGTTTATCACACTACACATTAACACTTATCCAGCTATCTTTAAAATATTTCCATTTTGGGTATGGCTCTTCAGACTATATAAAGTTGAAATTATTTTAGCCCAACCATCAAAAGTAAGAAAAGAAATGATATTGGCAACATGAAAGACAGTCATTTTGTCTAGAGCCGGCAAGATGGCTCAGTGAGTAAAGGCACTTTCCACCAAGCTCAACACCTTAGCTAAGTCACCAGAATCCACGTGGGAGAAGGAGAGAACCAGCTACCACAGGTTGTCCTCGGATCTCTACATACACACATACTAAGTCAATAAACTTATTTTTGAAAGACTCCCTGTCTAAATTTACAGAAAGTGTTTATTCAAAGTTAAAAAGATGACAGATGCTTTTCGCGAGTACACAGTTAAAATTGAACAGTTAGTTTGTGGAGAAGCAATATCAGGCATGGAAATGTTCCCGAGGGAAGGGACAGTGGCTGACCTGGGCCTGGCCTCCACGCCTACCTGGAAGGGGCTTGATAAACGTTAACTGATAAATGAGAAAATGAGTCAACACGTGAGCAACTCATTGGCCTTACCAGTAATTAAGTAAATGCAAATTAAAGGAATAATGAAATATAATTCCGTACCTGTTAATCCAGCAAAATGAAAATAGAAATAAAATCCACACTAAAGGACCTTGAGGAAAACACCTTTATTGAAAAGACCTATTCATTTGTGTCACCTAGGGCTGCTCCCTTTCTTCAACCCCTCTTGAAGAATTGCCCTCAGGAAGCAGTGGTAAAAGGCACTGTTTGTAGTGGAACTGGTAACACTGAAACAAGATACAAGCTGCACACACCCAGCTACTCCATGGAGTATTGTGCAGCCCTCTGAAAGAATGTACTTGGACATAACCGTGTCAAGACCAGCACGATGTGGACTGGGGAGATGGCTCGGCGGGTTAAGCCCTTGTGCAAGTCTGAGGACCTAAACCCAGGCTCCCAGCACCCACCTAAAAAGCCAGGCCTAGCGGCACACACCTGTAATCCCAATCCCGGGGAGGCAGAGACAGGAGGGTCCCTGGGGCTTGCTGGCCAGCCGTGCTAGCCTTATTAATGAACTCAGGTTCAGTGTGAGACCCTGTCTCCAAAAAATGTGGATGTGTCCATTAGTTTTTTGTCAACTCGATACAAACTAGGGTCTTCCGTTGCGAGGAATCTCAGCTGAGCAAATGCCTCCATCTGTAATTCTGTGGGACATTTTCTTGATTGCTGAGGGAAGGCCCAGCCTGCTGTGGGTGGTGCCACCCCAGGCAGGTGATCCTGGGTCATATTATGAAGGAAATTGACCAGCTATGGGAATCAAGCCAGTAAGCAGTGTTCCTCCATGGTCTCTGCATCAGCTCCTGCCTCCAGGTTCCTGCCCTGCTTGAGTTCCTGCCCCGAGTGTCCTTCGTGTTGGACTGAAGCTACAAGATGACATAAGTCCTTTCCTCCCCAGGTCGGTTTGGTCTGTCACAGCAACTGAAGCAAAGTAGGACAGTGGAGGATACACAGGACGGCTCAGTGGGCAAAGGCACTTGCCGACCTTGAGGACCTGAGTTTGATACCTTGGTCCCGCATGGTCACATTCCATGGAGCGTCAAGACTTTCCGTCTTTTGGGAAGGTTTTCAGGTCCATTGTTCAGATCCCTTTTCTCTAACAGATTGTTATTTGAGAATCATGAATCTGTACAATAAATCCTGAGACGATGTCATCCTCTTTGGTGGACCTACACAGCGCTTTTTCTTGTGTGCCCACAAGGTTAGCTAGTGATAACTACTCTCAAGTCTGTGCTGTGGGAAGAACCCAGGTAGGGACATAGTAGCTTCCACCCAAATCCTAATCAGAGAACTTACACTGAGAAGAAGAGAACCATGCTATCTCTTAGCTCTAGTCTCTCTGGATCTTCTTAGTTGTCTTAGTATTTGTCCCATAAATGTCTTGCTCTGTGAATGGGAGGATGTAGCAAGAGTTTTCCTGCCTGGCCCACAGTCAGGATAAATCTCTTTCACCTGCCAGTCCCACAGCCGCTCAGACCCAACCAAGTAAACACAGAGACTTATATTGCTTTCAAACTGTATGGCCGTGGCAGGCTTCTTGCTAACTGTTCTTATATCTTAAATTAATCCATTTCTATAATTCTGTTCCTTGCCACATGGCTCGTGGCTTACCGGCATCTTTACATGCTGCTTGTCCTGGCGGTGGCTGGCAGCGTCTGGCAGCGTCTCCTTCCACCTTCCTTCTCTTTTTATTCTCTCTGTTAGTCCCGCCTATACTTCCTGCCTAGCCACTGGCCAATCAGTGTTTTATTGGCAACACATTTGACATACAGAACATCCCACAGCAGGAGGAGCTGAAGGAGATTGATTGGGTTGTGCTTTCTATACTGTCTGAATTGATGGCCCTCACTTCTCTGCCTCTGAGTCATCCTCTTAGCCAGGAACTAGGAGTGGGTCTCTGTGGAGGTTTGAATGAGAATAATCCCCATAGGCTCATGTATTTGAATACTTGGTCCCCAATTGATGGAACTGTTTGGGAAGGATTAGGAAGTGTGGCCTTGTTGGAAGAAGTGTGTCACTGGGAGTGTGGGCTTTGAAGTTTCAAAAGCCCATGCCAGGCCCAGTTTCTCTCTCTCTCTCTCTCTCTCTCTCTCTCTCTCTCTCTCTCTCTCTCTCTCTCTCTCTCTCTCTGTCTGTCTGTCTTGTGATTGTGTCTCAAGATGTGAGATCTCAGCTACTGATCCAACACCATGCCTACTTGCCTACTTGTCATGATGGTCATAGACTGCAATCCATAGGCCTGTTAAGTTTTCTTCTGTAGCTTTCCCTGATCATGGTGTCTTATCACAGTAATGGAAAAGTCACTAAGACAGTCTCAAATAATTATTTACATTCTGTGGTGGCCCCAGACACTGGGGAGTCAGTAATATTTTATGTGAAAGAGTTTGTTTGTAGAGGATTTAAGTTGTCTTTGAGACGGCTGTAGTTTGGGTTTTGGAGAAGTTTGGTGCTTTCTGGTTATTTTACTACATCAGTGAAAACTAAAGTCAACAACTGAAAAACAACAACTAGTAGTTATTGTGGCTAAAACTGTGGTACAGTTTCCATCCGGACACTTCTCCTACCTGATTCAGCTGAATTTTTCCTGAATACAACTTTGGATGAAAAGATTTAAAAAAAAAAAAACCTCACATAGTAGCCCATGAATGCATTTAACTCTTATCTTTTGTAAAATATAATTTTCAGATTATAATATAATCACATCATTCCTCTTTTCCTTTTCCTCCCTCCAACTCCTCTCACATGCCCTACCCTGCTCTCTTTCAAATCATGGTCTGTTAGTTGTTTTTTTTACGTGTGTGTATTCCTAAGTATATAAATACAACCTACTCAGTTCATAGTGTTGTTTGTCTGTATATTAACGCTTACCTTATTATGCATCAGTTAAAAACAAAGATGCCCTTGGAACAGCTGGATGCCTTTGCTTCTTCAGTTTGAATACTGCATAGGTTCGTGAAGAATGGGATCAAAATGCCATGGGGGTTAGGTCTGCCATGAACAGGAAAGGTTTTCCTTGGCAGGGTGCCACCAAATACAACAGACACCCTAGATCAGCAGCATTTCCCTCCACAGCTTGAAGCCAGCAAGCTCAGAGATGATCATGGCTGTCTTTCTGTGCCGTGGAAATTGCTAGAATCCAGACTTTCCAGGTGAGGCAAGGGTTTCTACTTCTTTCTTACCACCTGGCTTTCAGGACACCCCCCCCCTTCCTCCGCCTTCCTGGTTTGATTTTACTCTTTCATATTATTTTTTGACCTCCTAGGAGTTAGAACATTGTAGGCTAGTTTCTGCATCGTGTTCCATCATGTTTGAGTTTACTTGACAATGAAAACATGCTCTCTAAATGTGAATTCCTGGTTAAGTCATTACTTGGTTTAACCAGTGTCCTGGATTTTCCTGTTGGAGGGTGGGTGCGTGGGGTAGGACTGCCTTTCGGTCTCACTGTGTGGCATCACTGGAACAGTAGCTCCCAACATTTCAAATTGTAAAAAATCTTCCTTTCTCCACACAACTTCTCAAATCTCAGTGTAGTAACTGGTAGGAGACAAGCTTCTATGTGTGTACATGTGTACATGTGTGTGGAAGCCAGAAGTAGATAGCTGGTGTCTTTCTTAATCACTGTTACTCTGGCACTGAGCCTGGAGCTGGCCAATTCAGCTAGACCAGCTGGTCAGCAATCCCCAGGGACCGTCCTGTCTCCACTCCCCAGTAACAGGCCTCTCCTAGCCTTCCTTCCTTCCTTCCTTTCTTCCTTCCTTCCTTCCTTCCTTCCTTCCTTCCTTCCTTCCTTCCTTCTTCTTCCTTCCTTCCTTCCTTCCTTTTTCTTTCTTTCTTTCTTTCTTTCTTTCTTTCTTTCTTTCTTTCTTTCCTTTCTTTCTTTCTTTCTTTCTTTCTTTCTTTCTTTCTTTCTTTCTTTCTTTCTTTCTTTCTTCCTTCCTTCCTTCCTTCCTTCCTTC
>CABHPR010142961.1:754-11822 GCA_902168415.1 Peromyscus melanophrys
GTGTGTGTGTGTGTGTGTGTGTGTGTGTGTGTGTGTGTGTGTGTGTGAGAGAGAGAGAGAGAGACAGAGACAGAGACAGAGACAGAGACAGAGACAGAGAAGGGAGGGGGAGGGAGAGAGTGAAAGAAAATAGTATCAGAAAATTAGAAGTCAATAAGCAACTCTAAGAAAAAGAAATGAGAGAACCAGTGCTTGTTATAGATCAAGGAGGCTAGAAGAAAATAAAGTGCAAAAAGCTCCCAGTATGAAACATTTCAAGTAAAAGGACAAAAACAATAATAAAAACAGCTACACAAAACCATCTGCCACAACCACAAAGTAGAAAGACCTAGAATTTAGTCATTGCAATATTATTGGTGATTTTTCAAGTATGACATATTTTTCTTTTGAATTAGTGATTTGTTGGGTACCTATACGCAGGGCCTAATTGATATGGGGATAGTGGATGAGGTTTCACTAGGAGTATGCTTGTAAAAGATTACAGATTTAATTTGTATCATAGAAAATAAAATGAACAACCAACCAAGAAGGGATTAGATTAATCTAACTATTAATACTTACACACTGGGGACTGTCAAAGAGCATCTAAAATGTGGGGGAAACAAAGGTATGGGAACATAAAAGGAAATGTTATATTAACAAAATAAAACATCATTAATGATATTAGGGCTAATTTCAGTAGATTCTTGAAAAAGTAGTAACCAGATGAATGTGAATTAAAGATAATGTCTCACTGAGTATATCCTTATGAAGTATAATTAACTCTGTTGAATAAAGATTCTTCATGATTAATTATGGACCTAAATCAAACTGTTCCACACTGTATTTATTTGAGAATTATTATCACTATATGGCTCTCTTTAGAATATTGGCTTCATATAATTAAAACTCTTAGAGAAACTTAGAGATTGTTTCCACTTAGAATTTAAAGTCAATTTGTATAAAATTATAAATATATAAATATTTAATTCTATGTATTATATATTATTTTTATTATATTGTATACAGTTATATACAGCAATATGCCACATACATTTCTGTGGATTTACATTCATTTCTTTTGCTAAAGTTTCACTTGATTTTGATATTTTTGTCTTTAATGCAATTTTCTTTCCTTTCTGGTTTTCAATCGATGTAATCTAGATAAGTTTTTACAAGAAAATAATACTTTTTATTGCACACACAAATATGATCTGATTGTGTGTAACTGAGTGAAAGTCTTTTCTTAACATGTGTTTGGTGGATAAGTGATATTTCATTAACATCTATTGAATTCCTAACAGGTGCCAGCCAGGCAGGAAATTCTGCATCCACAATGAATACCAAGCAAAGCTAAATGAACTGAAAGGTGGATGGTTGTGGCAGTTTGAATCGAAAAAGAATTATTAATTCTAAAAGTGTATTTTCTGTGCTGATTCTGTGATTGCCCTCATAGTACAGTAGTGAGAGAGAGTCTGACATGATTGTTGCCCTTAGGTCCTAACTGGCAAGGCAAGGAATCTGGGAAAGATAAGTCCATTGCCCAAATAAACGTAAAAATGATACTATGAAACAGAAACAGCTCTTTTGGAAGGATTTTTCTATTAGGAGGAAGCAAACATAGAATTACTTGTGGAGAGGTAAGGAGTGTTGGCATCCAAGAAATAGATGGAATTGAATAAGCATGGAGGTAAATAGAACTGTGAAAATGGACACTGGATGTAGTTTAGGGTATGAGACGATGAGATGAGCAGAGACATGATGTGTTTATTTGTTAAAGCAACACTAAATTATTCATGTGATTTAGCATGGAAATAGAATGAGCTGATTTCATATTTAAAAACAGTAAGTCCCCACCATGATGGTGCAGACCTATAGTGAAACTTTGATCAGGAAGATTGTTCCAGACTCACTTGGGCTGTAGAGCTAGACTCTGCTCCTCTCTTGATAGACTGGTAAATGATAGATAGATAAATTTATAGATAATAGATATTAGAGATTATAGTAGCCAGTATAGATTATAGATAATGGATAATAGATGATATTTATATCTAAGAGATTAAAAACAATGAAAATAACTTTGTAAGGTTATGGACATTCACTTTGGTCTTGTCGTTATGTCATAATGAAAAGGTCTAAGTAAAAACAAACCGTTGTACACCATAGAAACATATGATTGTTAGTTCTCAAGTATCCATTACTAATGCTGAGACAATGGTTGAAATATTGTCCTCTTTGTTTCAACGCATCCTCCAACTCTGCTACATACGTTTAGGAGTTTGTCAGCTGAATGTATAGTCACCGTATTATAATTAAAAATAAGTGGAAAAAAGATAATTTGAGATTGAAAATTTAAATGCCAACAAAAGAGCTAGCTGGAGGAGATCCTGAATATGTGCATGAAAAGTTATAGCAAAGTCTAAGATATGTTATTAAGGAAAAAAGCATTGGTTTGGAGGCACACATGTCAAGTTTATTTTAGGGCATGTTAAACTTTCAATGTCTATGAAGCATCAAAAGCACATGTTGAGGCGAAATTTTGGAAAGTAGAAGACAAGTGTTCACCTAGAGCTGAAGGAGTCTCTGAAATAATGAGATGGGTAGAACAACAGAGCTTCCGTAGAAACTCGGAAGCACAAAATGCCACCTAGAGGAACTTGGACAAAGCAAGATTAGCATTGGAGCTATAGTCCCGGGTGATACCAATATTTACCTGTTTTCCAAGAAAAATAAAAACATCTGAGCAGTGAACGTCTTAGGAAAATGAACTGAGGGCTGATGAGATGGCTGAGGAGCATTTGCTGCCAAGCTTGATGATCTGTGTTTGAGCCCCAAGCTTTACATGGTGATCGGTGAGAACCAGATTCTTGCTACTTGTCCTGTGACCTGCATATACACACATAAGCACACATGTAAACACACACACACACACACACAAAATAGAAATTTTAAAAAATAACTGGTTAACTAATTCAAGTGTAAAATTTTCTTTCTGCACTGCTAAACACATTTATTGAGGCATTTTATGTTTGATTTATGATAGCTCTGTGTCACAAGTGAACATGTTTAACTATATTATAAAACTATATTGATTTCTGTATGTGTTTGTGTGTGATCTTTGTTTTAAAAAATGTAATGCAAAGTCCAATAATTCACATGACTTAGCAGAGAAACTGAGTGATCAGACTTCATATTTTCAGAAAAGTGAAAAATGTGGTAATTATGTGAGGTGATAGGGGTGTTCATTATTGCCATGATTATTTCACAATATGAATCATAAGAGTTTTGCTTATTTAGCCGAGGAAAAAGGTTTTATGTGTAACCGGTTTAGAATTGAAATTCGACATGAATGGAAGATTGTTAGTTAGCATAATGCCACGTGCACTGGTGTAGAGTTCTATCCCATTTGAGGAAAGCCAGGCTGTACAGCTGTGTCTGTGGAAGAGATGGACTTAGGCTCTCTGTGTTAAGCCACTGAGTACTTCAGTTCACACTGGCATATTAGGCGCATGGTGATTTTTAAGAATTAAATGATGTTATTTAAGCAATGCAAAGAAAAAAAACACATTGCCCTTTACAACTTAATATCTGAAATAAGAAAATTAATATTGCGAAAGTTCTCCCATATAGGAAGTCATTAAAATGTTATTTTGTCATGAAAAGTGCATTCCTTAGCAGAGGAACCGTTCTCAGAGGAGGCAGGGAAGATTTTATGAGTTAAAATAATTCCAAGGATTCTAACCAGCATTGAGCAGGAGGATCTTTTCACTGTGGGGGTTTGTTCTTTTTACACTTGCAACAGTTTCATCCAATGCTTCTACAGTCCCGCTCAGCAGGAATTCCTAACGTATTCTAATCACTTCTGAGTTAGAGCTGTTTGCAACACTCCACATTTGCATGGAAGACCTACCCCTGAGTTTCCGAGTTCAAACAGCAAGGACAATAACAATTCAGAAATACCAGGAAACTTACTCCAGTCAGAGTTCAGTCTGGTATCTGCCTTTGCTCCATCTACACCATATACTTATGTATATCAGCATAATGATCAATCCTTAAATTTTCTTCTCTAATTTGCTGTAAAGCCAGCATTTCATTTGTTGGCTCTTCTTCAGAAGCCCTTTTTTATAATAGTGTTTCCTGTTCAAGTCTGCATAGACTGCCGTGTTTGTTGAATAAACTCGATTATTAAGTGTACTGTTCAGAACTTTGCATGATAATTTGCATAACTACCGCCAGAAGTAGGCTTTCCTCCCCTAGGAGGCAAGTGTGCAAAGAAAACATTATGAATTTTCATTGTTGTCTGTTTGTTTTTACCTCTAGGCATATTCCAGTATGATGTTTAACTGCAGTGTTTCTTTTTCCATTTAGGACCCATTCTGCTAATAATATGATTGAATGCTTTGCAATGCTATGTGTCAGTTTATTCCTTCTGGTTACCATGGGCCTCTGCTAATGACCTCTTCTCCCATTTCAGGGTGAAACAAAGATCTTAAAGCTAAAGAATCTTAGACCTCAGGACTACGCTAACTACAGCTGCATTGCTTCAGTGCGGAACGTGTGTAATATTCCAGACAAGATGGTGTCATTTAGACTTTCCAATAAAACAGGTACAGAACTGCCAGTGTATTTTATATATGTGTTTTCTGCAACTAGTTTTTAGAAAGCCCTTTAATCTTCCTGGGCAGTTGATAGCTACAGATGAAGAGAGTCATCGTTTTTTTTTTTCTCAGAAATGTTTGGCATACCTCTAAACAGGAAAAATAATGAAAAGAGGCTGTGTGATGTTACTATGTGTGCAATGTAGAAAATTCTAGTTTCTTAAAATATTGTAGTCATAAATTTTACAAATTAGCCTATATGTCATTTAAAAAGAATTTTGACGAGTATTGGATTCTTCATATAAAACTTTATCATCTAATTTGCTTCAAATGTCTTATGGTTACAAAGCTAAATAAGATTCTTTTGTATGCTATATTTTCAAATTTAAAAAATGTAATGGGTAAATTCAAGCAGTTTTTATCAAGGCAGTATTTTTGTACAAGAAAGAATTAATGTGTTCATACATCTGAAACACTTAGAACACACATTATTTCTTCTCCCAGCCAAGAACTGATCAGCAAATTCTAACCAACTTACTTAGTGAAAAGATTAGAGATAAGACTTTGTAGAAATAGTTTCCAAAGTATGTTTCTACTTTTGTTTTGTATCTGTTCCATTGATTTCTATCTGTGCCAACAGGTTGTTAAAAATTGAAATGTCTACTCTTTTATTCATTTATTTACTATTCAATAATTTCTTCATATCCTACTGTGTGTCAGAATTTATGTGTAGGGATATTGGCTAAATGGCTTTACAGTAGAAAATGCTGTATTAAACACTGTGTGAAAGTCAGACAAATCAAATATAAAAATAATGCGGGAGGAAAAAGCAAGCTTTACTATCGAGGGTATAAAATATTTCATAGAAAGTAGGTTTCAGAAAAAAAAGTAAAATCCTAATGGTCTTAAAACATTAAGTTAGTGAGCTTATACCATTTTTAAGAAAGAAAACAGCATATTGAAAAAATAGAATAGTAACATATAAACACTATAATCATTTTTATGCTTGACATGAAAATATTATGAATTATTCAAAAATTTAATATAAATTTAGTTTTTAGTTTCTAAAACTAGCATGCAAGGTATTGTTATTATTATGGTAATTTTAAACTATGTGTGTTTTAGTGATTCTCCTTCCCTTTAATCTAGTTTTTTATATTTTTTAAATATATTAATTTATTAGTGTCTGTGTAGGAAAGTGAGAGTGTGAGTGTGAGTATATGTGTGCATTGCACATTTAGAGGACAGAGGGCAGCTTTGGGGGGGTATGTTCTCTCCTTCCAGCTTGTTTTAGGGCACATTCTCTTGGTTCTGCTGTTGAAAATGTGGGTTTGTGGTCAATTCTTCTGTCTCCTCTTTCTATCTCATCATAAGAGTGCTAGGATTACATAAGCACACCAAGAGATGGGGCTTTCTGTGTGGGTTTAACCCTGAACTCTGGGTGTCAGGCTTGTGCAGCAAGAGTAGTTACCTGAGAAACCATATCCCCAGCATTTAACACGTGTGTGTGTGTGTGTGTGTGTGTGTGTGTGTGTGTCTGTGTGTGTGTGTCTGTGTGTGTTAGAAGTCAGATGATCCATGGTGGAAAAACAAAATAAAATGGAACTGCTTCCTATCAGATGTGTAAAGGTAACACAATTGAGTGAAAAAGAACAATTCAGTAAGTATATTACTTATATTTCGCCTTACATTTGAACAGCGCTTTATTAATTCTTAATGTCCTCTGACAAGCCAGTTGTGGCTTTCTATCTGTATGTTTGCTTGGTCGTGTCTTTTCCTGTGTTTGACATGTAGGAAATTGGCTCATACTGATTAAAATTGTCTCATGTAAATTAATCTGAGACTGGACTAAATCAATGGACACAAGAACTGTTTCAAGACCAAAACTTCAAAAATTCAACTTAACATTTTATGTTGCAGAAGTATATAGTTTTGTTATTTCACAATTCAAATGGGGTTAGGGATGACTGATTGGCTCTTTTGCTTGAAGAGTTATTTCGATTGGAGAATGAGGAGCACTTTAGCTTTCTTGGAATTACTGAAAAGAAATTCAAGCTGAAGCCAGAGTGTTTTATTAGACATAAATAAAGATGTCTTACTTCATCAGCAATATTAGAGTGGAAAGTGACAGAATTCCTAAAGCCTGTTGAAGCAGCTGGGTTTTTGAGTAAAACAACAGGTGCCTATAAGCTCCATTTATTGTTCTTCTGACATGAAAGAAAAGCATGAAAATCAGGAATATAATCACTGTGACATCAGGTGTTCTGTTAGAAGCTGCAGGATACACACAAAATATTAAACCTCTCTTTGACAACATATTATGGAAAACATGTACACTATACAAAGATAAAAGGTATATTGTGAATGTTGCAATAGGTTTGGTTAGTGTCCTCTGTAACAAATATGTTTATAAAATGGAAATTTGGAGATTTTAGTCCTGATAAAGGACAAACGGTAGACAACTGTAATTTTACTATGAACATACTTGCAATAACAATCTCTGTGGTCATTTAAACTTGTTAATGAGGATCAATCTAAAGCTCTGTTTACACAATGCAAATGACACAATGAGCTAATATAGAAACCATAGCTTCATTGATAATTGTTCTTCCAAGTTCTTATAGCAAAGCAGTTTCACCATGAGTAGATTGCTGGGTCCATTCTATACCTGCTGAAGCATGATTCTGATGTGAGACCTAGGGATATAGACATTGAAATAAGCTTA
Source organism: Peromyscus melanophrys (assembly GCA_902168415.1). Taxonomy (NCBI): domain Eukaryota; kingdom Metazoa; phylum Chordata; class Mammalia; order Rodentia; family Cricetidae; genus Peromyscus; species Peromyscus melanophrys. The sequence goes on from CABHPR010142961.1 coordinate 8,057, forward strand.
AGTGGTTGTTTTGGTTAACAAGATAAAGTCTTTGTTATCAATAGTATTTAAATGAACTCATTCCACTCTGCACATATGAGCTTTTTAAAGAAATCAAGTTGCTAGTGCCATGTCCAGGAATCATTTTAAATGTCAGAATCATCTACACATTACCCAACAATGGGTTGTCTTGGCTTTTTCAGAATGAATTAGCGTTGCAGTTTAATTCTGTATCAAGTTGAGGAAATTATTTAATATTTTGTGATCCTCAGTGATGACATACTATAAAAATGTGTTCTTGTCACAGTATATATTGCATTTAGACCAATTTTCCTAACCCTGTTATGATCATTCATAGTGCTTTATATAAAAATTATAAAATAACATATTTATTTATTCCTGTCACTCACACTGACCAAGTAACACAGTTCTGTGGCAGAGTCCCAAGACTGATGGTTTTATCCTTTTCTGGTAAACTATTGATGTAGTTTTATTTCTCATAGTTGATTAGAGTAAGTTCACTTAGATTTGTAAATTTGTAATCTCAATAAATATGTGTATTTTGAAATGAGCATAATTATGGTAACTAAGAAATTATTTAAAATATGTACCTACTGTACCTACAACATAAGGGTACACAGGAATTATGATAAAATTTTCATTTATTTTAATGTATTTCAGCCACTTATATGTTGATGTCTCATGATTTCAATGGCAAATAAGAATTAAGTAGGTTACCTATATTAGGATGGAAAACATGTTTTGTACCTGCCTGAGAGGTGATGATGAAGCCTATAAAGAAACAAGGCAGGTGGGGCTAATTTTACTTAATTATATAGATCCCTTGATTTAGTCTACACAGCCTCAGCATTTATAAAAATTACCTAATTAAGATGCCTCCCTTAAATGTGGGTTACATCCAGAGAGGAACGCGTTACAACAGTGTAACTGAGTAAACAAGTAGTGAGCTCCCATACCTCCGCTGGGTCTCTTCTTCCTCCTCCTCCTCCCTCACCTCCTCCTCCCTTGCACCTCCTTACCCACCTCTTTCCATCTCTCGCTCTCTTGTCTCTCTCTTCTTTTCATACTCTTCAATCTGTCTTCACCAATTTCACAGAGGAAACAGATCGAAGAAAAACTCTCTGGCATTTGTTTTCTGCTATTATTATTATTTAGTGGAAGTCGGAGCACAGTCACAATCAGCCACTGCTGTGGCCTGCAAAATAAAACTTAGCATGCTCTGTTCTTTTCATAGTGGTCTCCTAAGTTTAGCGGAATGCAGCCTACATGTTGTAAGAAATAAAATATTTTAGTTGTAGCAATTTGATAGTCAAAGTTATGAAGCAAAATATATAAAAGCATGTGGTGATATTGTGTTCCCCAAAATATTGTGCACCCTAATAAACTTATCCAGGGTCAGAGAACAGAACAGCCACTAGATAGATATAGAGGCCAGAAAATGGTGGCACACATGCCTTTAATCCTAGTATTCCAGAGGCAGAGATCCGTCTGTATCTCTGTGAGTTCAAAGCCACACTGGAAACAGCTAGGTATGGTAACAAGAGCCTTTAATCCCAGGAAGTGATGGCAGGAAGCAGAAAGGTATTTAAGGCGTGAGGACAAGGAACTAGAGCCTGGTTAAGCTTTTCGGCATTTAGCAGCAGTTCAGCTGAGATCCATTTGGATGAGAACTCAGAGGCTTCCAGTCTGAGGAAACAGGATCAGCTGAGGAATTGGTGAGGTGAGGTTAGCTGTGGCTTGTTCTGCTTCTCTGATCTTCCAGCGTTCACCTCAATACCTGGCTCTGGGTTTGTTTTTATTAATAAGACCTTTTAAGATTCATGTAACAAATGCTTCTTTGTATAATACGCACATTATCAGAGATGCCAATTTAAGGTCAAGAGAAATGAATTTTGAGAATTTTGTCCTCACAGGTAAATGCTGACCTTAGCCACTTTCCTTAGCCATGTTGTTTTTTTTCTAAGTTACTGTATTCATCTAGCCATCTCAGAATCTAACTGATAATTATTGCCAATTAGAATCTAGACATGCTATCCTACCAACAATCATTTTTATTAGAAAGACTGGTTTTGTGAGATGTACCTAGAGCAGATATGATGCTGCCCTGTACCAACCTAAATGGGCTGCATTAGCACTATGCCACAGACTGGAAAGCACAAACAACAGAAATGCATATTCTCTTGGTTCTGGAGGCTACAGATTGCAGGATCAAAGTGCCGTCACAGTTGGTTTCTGGTAGGAGCTGTCTTCTTGAGTTGCCATGGCCTCCTGATCACTGTGTAGTTACATGGCTTTTCCTCTGTGCTATGTGAAATGAAAGACCTGTATACCTTCTTATTCATGGAAAGACATTCTTCCTTAGACCAGCATCACACCTATTGCACATTAGCTAACTTATGACTTGTTCCTATTGGTTCATTTCAAAATAGATTGCTATTCTGATTCTTTATAGCCCTATATACTTTTTGGGGGGAAAATAGGAAGAAAGAATTCTCAGGGAGAAAGGAGGGTTGGACCTTAAGAGAAATAGACACTATTTTGTTTTGTTAGTGTCATTATTTTTTTAAAGCAGGGTCAAGAAGCTAATGGCACTGTTAAATGACAGTGAAGTGTCCATTTTTCTGGTTATAATTTTTCATATTTCTAAATTTAGTATATGAAATACTAGGGAAACTTTTGACTTTTGTTTTTTTTTTTTTTAACTCTTGAACACCTTAAGATATTAGAAGCAAATAATTGATGCTACCTGGAACAAAAATGTTTTATCAGTCTAGAAGCCAACTTTTAATAGTAAATGTTGTTAGACTGTTGTTGACAATAACATGTTTTCCTGGTCAGGCATGGTGTTTCACACCTGCAATCTCAGTGTTCAAGAGGCTGAGGCAGGAGGATTATGAAGAGTTTGAAGCCTGTCTGAACTATGTAGTGAGGACCAAGCCATGGAAGGTTAAATGACAAAGCCTGTCTCCCTCAACAGGGTCCCCATGGGGCAGGGTGTTGTCCAAAGTGCTTTTTTTTTTTTGTAAGAGTTTTGATTCAGAAATTTAGGGTACAAATTCTGGTTCTCTAAGTTTGTGGTCATTAATTGGCTTCTGTTTCGAAACTTCTTAAAATTAGGGATAACAAAAACAAAAAAGTAACCCCATTGTTTGCTTTTATAAGCAATAAATCTAGATATATAAAACATAAAAGTATTTGACACATGGAAAGTATTCGGTAAATACTGTTTATTATAGGATTAATAATCTAAATAATAGAAGGAAAGATATGCTTACAATAATCACTCAAGCTTAGATGATGAAGAAAGCATCAGAATTCACTGGGTTGCTTCTTTCAGTCACGATGACTAGTTTGGAAAAAGTTCATCGTCATGCTTTATGTTCATTATCAATAGACTTCTCTCTTACAAATAAATATTATTTCCCAGCAAAATCTATAGGCATTAATGCTTATGATAGATATATTTGTATGTGACTGGAAGCACTAATAAAAATATAAAATATGATTTCTTGAAATAGTTTAGTTTGTAGGACCAACAGAAAGCAAACTCAAAGCAGTCTTTGGAAATTCTCTGTCACATAGTGGTGTACCAGACTTTTCCTTCTTTTTTTTTTATTTTATCTTACTTTTTATTATTATTATTTTATTATATATTTTCCCTCTTTTTATCCCACAGGTCCTTTGCATACACACACACACACACACACACACACACACACACACACAAAATGACTTTCAGTTTAGTTTTTTTTTTTTTTGTTTTTTA
>CABHPR010142962.1:5008-41558 GCA_902168415.1 Peromyscus melanophrys
TCTATCTATCTATCTATCTATCTATCTATCTATCTATCTATCTATCTACTGTCTATCTATCTATCTATTTATCTATCTATACATCTATACATCTATCTCATATCTATCTACCTATCATCATTACCTACCTATCTCTGAGAGTTCCATCTCTTCAGAAGTCTCTGAATAATACAGTTTAAGTGTCCAAATTTGATCCCCTGGGTGTTACATAATCCTCTGTCCTTTAGACCATTTCACACATACCTTTACTGAGGCTAGATCTTCTAAAGTGCAGCCCCTTCTTTAAAAAGACTCCAGAATCAGACACTGATTCTGATTTTATAGACTATGTTGTCAATGTCAGAGTCAGCCTGTCATCTTCCAGAGGAGAATTTCCCTCTGTTTCTTATCTTATAGATGAGAATGCATACATTAATTAGCAGATGGGCAAGGTCTAGGTACATGTGAGGGCTTTTCCTGATGCTTCTGACACTAATTGTGCAGGCAGTCACTTATCTCTGTGCCTTGTACCCTAGTTACAGAGCACAAGCCAGGGTTGGGTCTTTGTGACAAATTGTCTTACTGTGTACACTGGTTAAACAGAGGACTGATCAGCATCTCTGTCTTAGTCGCTGTTCTATTGCTGTGAAGATACACCATGACCAAGGTATCTCTTACAAAAGAAAGCATTTAACTGGGGGCCTTGCTTATAGTTTCAGAGGTTTAGTCCGTTATTATCTTGGCGGAGAACATGGTGGTACATATGGCACTGGAGCAGCAGCTTAAAACTACGTCCTGATCCACAAGCAGAGAGAGAGAAAGAGAGAGAGAGAGAGAGAGAGAGAGAGAGAGAGACAGAGACAGAGACAGAGACAGAGACAGAGACAGAGACAGAGACAGAGAGAACCTGGAATGGGCTTTTGAAACTTCAAAGCCCACCTTCAGTGACACACTTCCTCCAACTAGGCCATAGCTTCTCCAACAAAGCCACACCTCCTAATGTTTCTAATCCTTTCAAATAGTGTCACCCTCAGGTGACTGAGCATTCAACTATATGAGCCCTTGGAGGTCATTCTTATTCAAACCAACGGCAATCTCAATGTCTAGATGGAAAGTTGTGAGCCCAACCCCAGACAGTCTTACCCTGTCTATTGGATACATCCTATGTGCTGAGTCTTAATACAAATCAGAGGGTCCCAGTGAAAGAGAAGTCAAGGCTTCAGCCTTCTAGCAGTCTCTGGCATAAGTGGGTTGACAGGCACACCCTCACCAGGTGTCTTCAGTCAGTGGGAAGACAAACAGGCTGTCCCTTGGGGAGCCCCAGACCTCCTGGCCTAATTTGAGAGATGTGGTTTCTGCCAAGGGCCAGGATTTAGGACACACATACATATTTAAAAGGCCTAAGAACAGACACAAATAAGGCATTAACATGTGCAAATGGTTACAGCTGAATAGCTAGAGCCAGCAGACAGAACAAAAAGGCAAAACCTGAGCAGCTTGTCCCTGACACATGGAGTCAGCTCATCAGGAGAGCCAAATCAAGTGGCAATGTGGGTGAGAGGTCTAGGCAGACGTGGGTATATGATAGGTGTTAGGAAGCACAATTCTTTCTTTAAAAAAGGTTTATTTATATTTTATGCATATGGGTGTTTGCCTGCATGTAGATCTGGTTGCACATTCCTCCATGCAGAGTCTATGGAGGAAGATGACATCAGATCCTCAGATACTGGAAGTTATAGATGGTTGTTACCTGGTTTGTGGGCGCTAAGAACTAAACCTGGGCCTTCTGAAGGAACACTATATATGCTCAACTGCTGAGCCATTTCTCCAGCCCCCACACCATGCACACCAGTGATTCCTTTCATTAAAAGCAGAAGAAACATGTGTATTTGAAGGAGATGCATCTGAGAGTTCTCTAATAGCATGAACTAGATGTTTCATGTATATAATCTCCTGATTTGAAGACATGATTACAGGTGGAATCCTTTCTGTCTGTCCCCTCATCTCTCTCTCTCTCCACCTCTTTCTTTCTCTCCATACTTGAGGAAGCATCATTTACACTGGAATTAGGTTGGAGATACTCACATGCCAATGATCAACCCCTCCTCCCTCTGATTCCAGAAAGTTTTCTCTGAGCCATATTAGTCTGCTTGTGCCCATCCATTATTGTCTCCCTGTTGAGATCAGGTTCTCTTCTAGGGATGCGGACCTCCAGGCAGTTCAAGACATTGCTTTGGGCTTAATTTAATATCCTTTCTTGCTCTTCACCTCAGGATAAAAAGAGTTTTGTATTATTTTATTTATATTTTAAACCATTTAACAGGTGTCAAGAGACATTACAGATGAGGGATGGGCTTGTCTAGATTGGAATCCAGATTCTTCATCTTGGCAAAATGTAAGCTTCCTGAAAAAACAAACAAACAAACAAACAAAGCAACAACAACAACAACAAAAACAAGCAGAATGTAGAGAAAACCAAACTGTTCATCAGACTCTTAGAAGCAGGTGAGGAGGGAAGCTGGGAAACCAGGCACCTTTGTGTACAGCGGGATGAGGAAAGGACCTTAATTAGGAACACCTTAATGTGGGGCAGACGGGGGTTTGCAGAAAGCTGGCTGAAGAGATGAGAACTTAAAGTGGAGCTCATTTCCTGAATTCTGGAGTTAAAGACTCCCTGAGGCATTCCTCCCTTGAAGCAGATGGAAGTGAAGAGGGGGTTGGATTGTAGCGCAGCTGATGGACCGGCTGCACAGGGGGAAGAGAGGCCCAGTCCCAGGATGACTCTCTTAGCTACTCTGCTGCCGATTGGTCAGAGGAGGGAGGAAGCAGTCATGCTGGAGACTGCTGCTGACCCTTGGGTATTTGAAGGGTCTGTGGCCCAGGGGAGACAATGAGCCATGGAAGACATAGTCAGCCTTGGATTCCCCTTGGTTTTCACACAGCCTTTGTCTTTGACTCTGCTTCATGGTCCCCAAACATGGGCAGTCATATTAATGCTGCCATTACCTCTCTCTCTTCCTGCATCCTGGGCTCTCACTGTCTTTGCCCTACTCCGAGTCTTTGCTCACACATCTGCATCCATTTGGGTCCTGAATTGCTCTACACAGCTCCAATTCCCATCTAGTTCCCAAGGCTTGGGATTAAGTACTACTTTCTCCAGGAAGCCTTGCATTCTTTATCCTGAAGTGCTTGCAGATTCTAGATGCTCCAGATTATCTGCCTGCTTCACAGCTTGTACATCATCTGCTTTCACTAGCTCCTCTTCCCCCTCATGTCAGACCAGCTGAAGTACCATCTCACCTTTCTCCTTTAGCTACATTTTCTCTTTTGAGGGAAATTTCCCCACCTTATGTTTATAATTACCAACTTTACAGAGATGACACCAAAACCAGGAGGTGCAGGCCCAACCTTCCCCATGACTATTAGACTTCTACATCCAACTGTCTTCCCTCTGCTTCCTATATCTCAGAGCTTTCACATCCTGATTTCTTCTTTTGATCTCTCTTTCCCCTGTCTCAATAAATAGCCTCATGGTATACTTAATTTCTCTAACTGAGCTGAGGCCTAATCCTAAATTATCTCGTTTTAAATTTCCTTGTGCATCTTTTATTGGAAAATCCTACTGACTTTGCTTAAGAAACAGAACCGGCATCCTTCTAAATTGTTCTCTGTTCACCCATGACAGTTTATAATCTTCACAACTGGAAATATTTTAAGGCTTTCTAACTTATCTCCTTGCCTCCACCTGTTATTTAAATCAATTGTTCACAAAGCCACAAGGGAGTTTTAGACGTAAAATAATTTACTTCTCTTCCCAGAGCCTCTCAGTGTCTCATATTGAGAAGAGGATACCTACTCCAGACCCTGGTCTACTAGCTCATCCCATAGTCAGGCTTCCTGTGGTTTAGCCATTTTCCGGGAAGACCCGTGCTAACTGTAGGTTCTATCATCCTAGGAGAAGGGGTATTGGGCTGAGCAAAAAGAAGGAAGCCAGCTGGGTACCAGCATTCATCTCTTGTTGCGTCTTGACTGAGAATGAACTGTGACCGGCTGCCTCACATTCCTGCCACCATGCCTTTTCCAGCACGGTGAACAGCACCCTCAAACTGTTAGCCAAAATAACCCTTTTCTTTTCCAAGTTGCTCATTCAGCTTCCCCTACTCTCACCCTGTGCCTCCACACAGGCCTCCTCACAGCCCACCCCCCAGTGACACACTTTCTCCAACAAGGCCACGCCTCCTCCATCAGGCTGCTGTTCTTTTCCTGTTTCCCCAGCACCAGCTTCTCCCCCCTGGGTGGTCCTCAGGTTCAAGGTTACCTCCTTCAACAGGCCTTTCTTCATACCCAGTGTAACAGAGCACCTCAACTACCCTGCATTTCATCATTTAGTTTTACTTTCTTCAAATCACTCAGCACACCCTGCCATGTTCTTTATTTGGTTTGTTCATTTATTCATTGGATCATTTATGTGTTTGAGATAACGTCTCATGCATCCCAGGATGGCCTTGTCTGGTTTTATGTGTGGTGCTGGAGACTGAACCTAGGGATTTGTGCTTATGAGACAAGTACCCTATCAACTAAGCTTTGGCCCCACCCCTGGCTCATTACCATGGAGGCTTTAAGAAGAGGGAGGACATCTCCAACTCGACATTCCAGCCACAGACAATAAAACACAGTATGAAGTCTTTATTTAATGGCTAAATGAATAAGAGGGCCAGAGGAGCTACTTGATCTGGAATACTTTGATTTTCCTTTTTGGAAATCTGTTCTAGACTCATTTGTCATCCAGCAAGATTCAGTCTGTACATTTGCCCAGGTGACGCACTTGAAGCTCTTGTCCTTGTCCTACTAATTCAATATGACCGTTACTATTTGTTATTTATTTATTATAAAAGAGGTGATTCTATCTAATCTTTATATCATTGGTGACAGCTTTCAAATTTGGTCCCATGTCACTTCCCCTCAGCATCTGGCTGATGTGCTGGCAAAGAGAACAAGGCAGGAAGGGAGGTCCCACAGATGAGTTAAAACCCACTTGGGGATGTCTTTTTTTCTGAATCCTGTTTTCTAGTTGTCTTAGTTACTGTTTTATTGCTGTGAAGAGACACCATGACTAAGGTAACTCTTATAAAAGAAACCATTTAACTGGGGACTTTCAGTTTCAGAGGGTTAGTCCATGATCACCATGGCAGGAAGCATGGTAGCAGATAAGCAGGCATGGGCTGAGAGGTTACATCCTGATCTTCAGAGGAAGAAACACTGGGCCTTGTGTGGACTTTTAAAACCACAAAGCCCATCCCCAGTGACAAATATCCTATTTCAAATGCCACACCTATTTCAACAAGGCCACACCTAATCTTTCCCAAAGAGTTCCACTAACTGGGGACTAAACATTCAAACTATTATCATTCAAAGCAGCACACTATTATACAGGGTGGACTTAATCAGTGCAGTCTACCTGGCCCTGAGAGGCAGTTTGAAGCTAAAGGAAGAGACCAACAGTTATAGTTAACGGAGATGGCTGTCACTCCCGGTTCATATTTTTACTACTCCATCTCTCAATATCTCAGAGAAAATCACTTCACTGCATAAAAGATGTTTCCTGTTCCCCACAGTGTGCCTGGTAGTGCTGATGCACACAGGTGACAGCTTATATAAGAAGGTGTATCTGTATGCTTCTGTATTCACAGGTGGGCTCCTGTCTCAGAGCAGGGGTGGGGTGGGGGTGGGGGGAGGGGTGAGGGGTGGGGGGGTGGGGGGTGGGCTTCTGAGACTGGGGAAGATAGAGTTTAGAAGACTCTGGCCCAGCAGAGTGATCTGTGGATTCCCCAACTCAGTAGCCAGGATAGTGCTAACAGGTGGTAGGAGGCAAGTCTGAACTGACCTGATCAGCAGGCCCCAAGGCTGGGAAATAAACATGTCTCCTGTCGGAATAAGTCTGTAACACGCACAGAATTTAAAAGCACAGCCATTAATTTTCTTATTATTGCTGTTAGTTGATTTATTTTGAGTCTTTTCTGCATTTTCTTGTAGGGATTCCATCTTGGCTCCCTGTTCCTTGGGAGCCATCCTGGAGTCAAGCCCCTGGAGGGTCCGAGGGTTCCAGGGAGCTAAGCTTGCCCACAGCTACTATTTCCAGTAGGCAAATCTTTTGCTCCAATTAGCACCGTCTGTGCTGCGGCCCCGTTCCTTCTGCCCTTCTTTCCCAGAGTGAAGCTCCCTGGACTGGAGGTAGACAACCACCCGAAGGCTTGGATCCTTCTGGGAATAGCAGGGAGAACAGCAGACAGGTGGGAGGCAGCTGAGGGGCTTCTGCCAGAGAGCCTTCAATCCTATTTTCATGAAATGCAGACAGAAAAAGAAGGCATCTGGAATTTCCTGCGTTACAGATTGGAAAGGCCTTTGACAGGAAGTAGAAGCGCCAGCATGATACACAGGACCACATCTCGGGAAGACAAAAAGGAAAAAAAAAAAAAAAAACTCGAAAGCTTGATTTAAAAAAAAATGTTAAAGCAAAGTACAAGTTCTATTTATTCAGAAAGTGGGATGAGTATTGTTTGGTATATGATTCTTTCCTTTTTGTATCAACTTTTGGGACACAGGCAGAAGGTAGTCATAGTGGGTACCCACACCGAGTACTAACAAATTTGATAAACCAGAATAGAATCTGTAGATCAATTTGAATTTCAGACAAAGGCTGATTTGTATATCCCATGCAAAGACTGGTATTTAAATTAAAACAATTATGTACTGTTTGTCTGGAATTCAAGTTTCACCGAGTGCCTTGGATTTTACCAGGCAGCTTTACCTTTCACAGCTCTCAAGGTGACTGTGTGTGCGTGTGTACGTGTGGGAGCTCTGGCTTCAGGGCTGTCATCTCTCCTCCAGATGTGGTGCTGATTTGTCGGATGAGGTCGTTGTTCCAGGGCAGCTATGCAGGGGACTCTGGGAGAAGATTCTTCTCTTTGTAGTATTAGACCAAAGTCTCTGGTCTCTGTCATCACCCAGGCAAGATCACATGTTAAAACTTAGTAACCCATGCAGGCATGATCTTCCTGTGTCTTAGAGAACAGTGACTCCTGGTTTTGGTTACACTGGGCATATCCAGAAGTTCAGCAAAAATAATTATTCCTGAGTGTTAAGACTAGAAATCTGAAATTAGTTGGTCTAGGGTCTGGTCCAGTTACTGGGACTTACAAAAATCTCCTCCAGGTGATTCTAATGAATGTGGAAGACTTCAGAGCTACTTTTGTAGAAAGATACAATTCTAGTCAGGTGTCTTAACTATCTCAGACCTATAGGAAGCTGTATACTGCTGAATGTGCCCAGGGTTCCAAGAGGGAAGAAAAGCCAAATAAGCTTAATGCTGAATTGCTAGCTGCCAATCATTTATCAGTATTGTGGCGGAGTTCAGGTAATTAGATTGGAGACCTTTACTGTCCAGATGGTCATAGGACACTTGAAGATATGCTTCCTCATCCTTAGCCCTGTCATCTATGAAATATTGCCTTCCTTACATGGAATTCTGAATTGGAGGCATCAAGTGGAAGGTTTGTTCATTATGGCTGTAACATCTCAGGAAGTCTGTGGCCAAAAGCAAGGTCAAGTCCAAGTTTAATGCCCAAGACAGTCATTCTTTTGTTGAAGTGTAAGAAGTTGCAGTTATTCCTGAGATGGAAAAATAATGCCACAACAAAGTGACTTCACATCTGTGATGACTAATCTTGATTGTCAACTTGACCCTGGAATGTGTGAACCCCAGTTGAAGAATTGCCTTCATTGGATTGGCCTATAGGCATGTCTGCAGGGCCTTTTCTTGATTGCTGATAGATGGGAGAGCACCCAGCTTACTGTGAGTGGTGCCATCTCTGGGCGGGTGGTCTTGGGAAGGATATGAAATGGGGCGGATGTGACTGTGGGAGCAAGCCAGTAGTATGGTTCCTCCAGGGTCACTGCCTGTTTCTGTCTTTGGGTTCCTGCCTTGAGTTCCAGCCTCTGCTTCCCTAGAGGACACACTATAACTTGTAAGCTAGATAAGCCCTTTCTTTGCAAGTTGCTTTTGGAAATGGCGTTTATCACAGCAACAGAAAGCAAACCAAGACAAGGGATGTGGAAGATAAGATGTGAGCAATATGTGAACTACCTGTGGTCTTAGCTTTACAGCTCACATCTGGATGTGTGTACTAAGGGGCAGAATGGAGAGGTGCAATGGCGGTAACAAAAACGGTCACTTTACTACTAGGTCATTGTAGTGTACTGGTTATTATTACAAAGCTCATTGTCCGATTTTACAAAAACTAAAGATAGTAATAGTGATTCTGTCTACAATTCCTTGTCTATAATTCCCTGTCCAAATCCTTGGGACCACAATGGCTTCAACATAAGAATTTTCAGTTTTCTTAGTGGTAAATTAATAAATATTGTTTAAAAGGAAAACTCCGATGGCAACTGGGACAGAACCTAACTAAACATCACCACTTCTGCAGCTGACCGCAGGAATATTGTTACTAAGTGGGATGGATAAGTGTGATTCAAAATCCTCAGTCACTCCAGTCCAGGAGTCTGTCAATAGGAAGTGGTGGGACTCTAATATCTACATCATTTCTGCAACATTAACTGTTTGGCAGGCAATTGCCAAACATTTCAAACACATCACCCCACTTAAACCTCACAAAAGCCCTGCCAGGTAGAAACTGTTATTACTCCCATTATGCAGCCGGGGAAAAAGAGGCTTACATGATCAAATGCCCAGCTGGTTAAGAAAAGTCTGTTCTGATTCCAGTTCTAATCTATCCTGCTGTGGAGACTGAAAGTGGAAAACCAGGGGAAGGGCAGACACCTGAGTAGACACAACAAAGTGCAAAATCATGGTGGTCTCACTGTGTGTGTGTGTGTGTGTGTGTGTGTGTGTGTGTGTGTGTGTGTAGGAAAAGAACGTGCATGTGTTCCTGTGTAAAACAGTATGTGAGAGAATTGTGTATGCTATGATTTGTGTGTTGGCCTGTTTTCCTGTTTTTCCATACCTGTGAGTGTGGGGATGTGATTGAATTTGGTGTAGGACGTGCTTAGCATTTCCCTGTGCCTCTGTGCATTGCCTCTTCCAACCCCACCTCTTCCACTCTCTCTTGATCCCTCTCCAGGGTCTCTTATATCCCACGCTGGTCTTGAACTCCATGTAGCCAAAGATGTCCTTAAATGTCTGATCGTCCTATCTTCTCCAGAGTTCTGGGAGCACAGGCACACACCACCATGACTGGTCTATGTGGCGCTGTACATCATACCCAGTGCTGTGTGCATGTTAGACAAGCACTCTACCACCTGAGCTATAGACCCAGCCTGCTCCTGCCCTGCCTTGTCTCTTTATCAGCAATTTTAGGTAAGAAGAACTACCTTGGTGATGATTTTACTTTGATAATATCTGTAAGCAAGAAAAGAGAGGGTGGGCAAGTTATGCCGTTACTAAGTTTCTGTTATTCTGAGAGAGAGAGAGAGAGAGAGAGAGAGAGAGAGAGAGAGAGAGAGAGAGAGAAAGAGAGAGAGACTTCTGAGGGTGACCTGGTAACAAAGTGTGTCTGACACAGGCCACAGTGATAAGTCAGTGCACAGTCACACATGGTACAGAAAGCTCCTGCAGGCAGCTCAGTACGGTCAGTGAGCTTCATCTTGGTTCATTAATTTTTGAAGGGACTGTTCTTTGCATAAATGAAAGACATGCAGATTTTCTCAAAGGTTCCTTGAAGAAGTTTTTCATATCTTAGAAAGAAGAATTAAAGATAAGAACCTCAGTGGAGGCCTTGATTTTGTGTTGTTGATCTGCATTTTAGCCAGTCTGCAGGGCCGCATGCAGTATGTCGGAGACCCGGTATATGATTGTTTGGATGTCTACTGGATTGAGATCCACAGGAGGATCCCATTGAGCATCCAGAAGATCTCCTGCCTGGACAGCTGGATCAAATTAACAATGATTCTGAAGTTTGGAATCACAGGTTGGGGCTTGAGGCAGCCATGGGTATGGGGTGGTATACCTCAACACACTCTTGTCCAAGGAAAAAAAAGAAAACATGCACACAGCTTGTGGTTCATTAAAGCGTTGTGTTCCCTATGAGCCTCTGGATGGCTTCTCCAGGAAGCAAAGAAGAAAAGGAAGGTGTCACCACTCTCACACTGTTGACTGTACTTTATTAGTTGTTTTTTTATGCATTATTTTATTTCTTCTCTGGAGCTTCCCCTAAGGAAGGCATTTAATCCTCATTTCTGTACAATCTCCTGGGGCTTATGTAGCTTATCCCAGGACATTTTATTAGTGGGTGGCAGAGCTGGGATTTGAACTGATGACCCTTTGGTCACTCTTGTTTTCTGTTATATTACAACAATTCCAAGGGGCCTATCCTATCTCTGAATCATATCTCTGTAGAGCATGAACCCCAAAGCACAAATACATTAGCATTCACAGTTGTGAATTTTTGTGTGTTTCATCTGATGCAGTAGGAAAACTCCACATACAAAAAGATTCGATGCCATAGTTTGAAGTTCCCCAAACTAGGATTCAGGAAAACTGAGCTGTTGAATCTGAGGGTATTTACTTCTTCATCTGGGAGATGAAGTGGTCAGTATGAATGTTATCTAAACCCTTTCAACTAAGACTAAGTTCTAACATGGTGAATGATCGGCATGGTTACTCTTCCTTGTCAACGTGACTGGATTTGGGATCACTTAGGAGAAACATCACTGGGTGTGTCTGTGCAGATATTTCCAGAGAGGTTTAGCAGAGCAGGGAAGATCCACTTTGAGAGGGGAAAGCACCATTCCATGGGCTGGGGCTGGCATGGAATAGAGGAAAAAAGGAGCAAGCTGGCTAATCTTATGTCAACTTGATACAGGCTAGATTTGGGATAGAGGGAGCCTCAACTGAAAAATGCCTCCATAAGATCACATTATAGGGAAGTCTGCAGGTCATTTTCTTAATTAGTGATTGAGGTGGGAGGGCCCAGTCAATTATGGGTGGGGATACTTCTGGACTTGTGGTCCTGGGGTTCTATAAGAAGGCAGACTTAGCAAGCCATGGAGGTCAAGCCAGTAAGCCATACCTCTCCACGGTCTTTGCATCAGCTCCTGCCTCCAGATTCCAGCCTTGCTTGATGTGGAAGTATACTCCAAATAAACCCTTTTCTTCCCAGCTTGCTTTTGGCCATGGTTTTTCATTTTAGTAATAGAAACCCTAACTAGGGCAGAGGAGGAAGTGAGAGTCCTTCCTTTTCTTCTTCCTGACTGGGATGCAATGTGACCAGCCACCCCCTCCTCCTACTGCTGTGCTTCCCAATGGTGGACTTTATTTCTTTAAACTAGGATCCAAAGTAAGCGCTTCCTTCTTCAAGTTGCTTTGGTCAACTATCTGATCCCAGTGATGAGAAAAGTACTTAATACAATGATTTTGCCTCACTTCTGAATGAACTTAGTCTATAGTACAGATCTAGATAGAAAGTGGACATGGATATGCACTAAATCCTTAATGTAGTTACTGTCATTAATTCATGTGACTTTTTAAAAAAAAGCAACAAATGATAAAACACTAGTACCCAAAGTATCAATTAACAAATAGTTGGTAATATTACTCTTTTTGTATTTCAGGTACCACTCTCCCCCCTACCATTTTAACTGGGATAGATATGGGCCTTCTAACTATTATATAAAGTGCTTGCTAATTTACTGTGGTAAGAAAAGGGAATCAGTGAACCTTCTAACCCTGCTGAAAGCCACCCACAAACACATTGTAGTCAATATCAATTTTCCAATGTATTATTGATTTGAAGAGGCATTTATTTCAAAACAAACAGTGGTTTTCTTTGGTAATTTCCATATTGTGGATACAACTGCATTTTTGCTGACCTGCTTGTTGTCAAATATTATTGACTGCCTATAGAAATAAAGAGAACTTATTTTATGGGTATATTTATTGAACTGAACTGAGAGGAGGAGAATGGGGAATTGTAAGAGGGAGAATTAGTAACTGTCTTCATCCCAATGATGCGGCTTAGTCTCAACTTAATATAAAACTTCACTTCTTAACCCACTGAGTCCCCTCCCTAGTTTTACAGTTTTCTCCATGTTTCTAGCACACATACAAATTAATTGCATTCATCTGTGATATCTATTGAAAACCTAATGATGGGGTTATGATTCAGAACCTACCTGTTAAGTATCCATTCACTCATCAAACACGTGCAAGAAGGTCCAGTGTGAATGTGCAAAGTGAAGGTCAAATTCAAATGGATAAGTGGGAAAAGAGGCAAGCTCTGAGATTAGCACCTCCTTATACGCAGGATGGACCTGAAGGCAGGACGAAGCAATGGAGGCTGAGTGTCCAGGACGTTTACACTGCCCATGTCCATGGAGGCGGATATATGTAGCCCAGGGTCCTTGTCTTGTTCCTTCTGTAGCCCACCTCTTCTCACAGTGCCCTTTTCTGTTGCCAATCCCACCTTCCCTGGCTGTCACTGCTAGACTTACACCTCCTGAATATATTCCCCATCTCCTTTGTTCTTTTTTGATTTTTGTCTTGGCTCCGTGATTTGTGAGTACTTCAAATCCAGCAGCTCCAAGACAATACCCACCATGAACAAAGGATGGTTTAATAATCTTTGCATCTACCTTCACTCAACAATGCCTGAAAGGAACCCAGAGATGGCCTGTGGTTGTTTCCCCTCAATTCCACTTCTTCTCAATTAATGACAGAAAACCTTTCAAAGTAGTCCTTAATTATATTTATAGCTAGTATTTTTTTATTGCAACATAACATACATGCAACGTAAGTGCTGGGGGGAGGAATATGCTCAGAATATATTATCCACTTGGCATGAAAATGGCCTTGTATAGTAGTAGTAATAAAAGCTTCCATATGTGTACAATATGTTTAGGAATTCTTTTAGAAGTGGAGTGTATCTGTTAAGCATCCATTCACTCATCAAACACCTGCAACAAACTCCTGCGTGGATGTGAGAAGTGAAGGTCAAGATCAAATGGATACATGGGGAAAGAGGCAGACTCTGAGCTTAGTGTCTTCTGAGCAGGTGGACCCCAAGGCAGGATGGAACGATGGAGGCTGAGTGTCTAGAAAGTCTACACTGCTCAAGTCCATGCATAAACTTTCTATGTTTAAAAAAACCTTTCCTACTACTGACATCTCAGCCACAAAACCTAGGGGTTGTGATTCTTATGACTTCTAACATGAATGATTAGTCTCATTTTATTTTAAGTTTTGTATGAATGGACTCACACTGTACACGTACTTTGTGCTGGCTTTTTTCTCTCAATATTATGCTGGTGAAATGTAGCCATGCTGGGATGCACCATCATGTCTTCGTTTCTCAGTGCCTTCCAGTGGCTCTTAATTCATAGCAAGGGTGTTTTAATGTAAAGTTTGTATCTCCGTGAGGCCATTGGAGGAGATTTGAATAAGGTCAGCTTGTAGGAAGCTTCCTTTTATATAGAGCGTCTTTGAAAGTGGGGCATATTTGTTTGTGATATTTGAAGTGTACCAATAAGGAAGTAAAGCTACTCAGGGGAGAACCAGACAGCTGAGAAGCCAGAAAAAGTAAGAGCAAAACTTCTTCCATTTCTAGAGTCTGTGCTCTTCAATGTAGTTTTGAAAGGAAAGTCATGCTTCAATTAATAACAGACAACAGAATCCAATATGATGAGAACAGAGAGAATGATATGATCAAATGCCAAGAAATGACTGACAGCTGAAGAAGCATCCTGTAAGCCACAATGATTTCTCTTGACTTCTAACTTTATTCATCCAATGAATAACATTTCATCACAGTTTATCAATGGGACACAGTTCCACTCAGATCATTCTGTCAACGAATGGAAGCCACTTCAAATCATCTTGTCCATAGGAATAAATCAGCCATTGATTATTTTTCCTATTTGGGATCCAAACAGGATGATCAAATGCCTAGAAAACAAAGGGAAGAAGTAGAAGGGATTCTGTGTTGACAAAGCCTGTTTGGTAATTTATGTTTTTGGGCAACTATTCCTGAAATGAGGAGGAATAAACACTATTAAAACTCATAACAGAGACAAACTAAAACAACACACGCCGTGAATGAAGTGCAGCCATTCACTCCTCCACAGAGATACAACAGTGTTTATTTGCTTTGCGTATGTGGCTTCGTTTATGGGGATTTCTTTTTCAATTCTTTGAATCTGTGAATGTTCTGGAAAAAAATTAAACCTCTAGCATGTGCAAAATCCAGAAGGAGCATGCATCAGTCTTCAAACAGGACCTACACATGGAGTGCCACAGTTATGGAAAAGGATACACTAACTCACTGGCTTGACTTGAAGTTACTGCCTGCTATCAAATCTGGATGCTATCAGAAAACTTTCCTCCAGATCCCTTGGGTGTATTCACTACTGAGTGAAGAATTTGATTTCCAAGTTTAAGTTTGTGTGTGTGCTTGTGTATGTGCCTGTATGCCTGAAGACAACATCAGCTGTCATTCCTCAGGTGTCCACTACCGTATTTTTTTTTTTTGAGACAAAGTCTCTTATTGGTCTGAATCTCATGGATTCAGCTAAGCCAGCAGGCCAGCAAGTTCCAGGGCTACACCTTCCTCCATCCACCGAGCCTTGGATAAAAAAGCAGCGTCAACATACCCGGCACTTTTTTTATACAATAATGCTGTGGGAATGTTCTGTATAGCAAATGTGTTGCTAATAAAACACTGATTGGCCAGTGGCTAGGCAGGAAGTATAGGCGGGACTAACAGAGAGAATTAAAAGAGCAGGAAGGTGGAAGGAGAGGCTGCCAGACACTGCCAGCCACCGCCAGGACAAGCAGCATGTAAAGATGCCGGTAAGCCACGAGCCATGTGGCAAGGTATAGATTTATAGAAACGGATTAATTTAAGATATAAGAACAGTTAGCAAGAAGCCTGCCACGGCCATACAGTTTGTAAGCAATATAAGTCTCTGTGTTTACTTGGTTGGGTCTGAGCGGCTGTGGGACTGGCAGGTGAAAGAGATTTGTCCTGACTGTGGGCCAGGCAGCAAAACTCTAGCAACACAATAAAATTTTTATTTTATGTGTATAGATGTTTTTCCTGGATGTATGTATGTGCACCACACCACGTACATGCCTGGTGCCTGTAGAGGTCTCAAGGGGAAATCAGATCTCCTGGAAAAGAAGTTGCAGACTCTTGTGAGCTGGCATGTGAGTACTGGGAATCAATCCTGGACTCACTGGAAGAGCAGCCAGTACTCTCAACCACTGAGCTATCTCTCCAGCCCCCAGAAGCAGCATCTGTTAATGTGGGGTTTGGAGGTTGAACTGGGGTCTTCACGTTTGTAAGGCAAGCATTTTACCAGCCCCTCCAGCATTGATGTTTTTATTCACAATAAGCTTGATAAATACATACAACAAGCAAAGTGACTTTCTCAGGGAGGGAAGAAGTTGTCCACAAGGTTCTTCTGTGCAGAAAGCTCCCCTCTGTGGGGCCATTAGGTCAAGCTTTGCTCTCTGGCTCAGGAACCTGGGCCACAGACCTTTAACTCAGCTGGCTTGTCCTGTTTGTATTGCTCAGTCACCTGCTAGGAGGGGATTTAGTCTTTTCCCTCTCTTGGACCACCACAGAAAGAACTGCTTTCTCTTTGTCAGAGCACCATTGCAAGTGGTCCATGGAGAGACTTTTCTTTGATCATGGACCCTGTTAGCCACGGCAAGGGAAGGACTCATCCTTTCCATTTTATTATTTATTATTTATTACTTTTTATGTGCATATGTGTGTTAGATGATTGCATGCACATGTTCTTGTGTGTGAGTGTATATATATATATACATATATATATGTATATATATACATATATATATGTATATGAGTTAGCATGCATGTTTAAGAGTGTGAGTATGGGCATGCGTATGCCATGAAAGTCAGATGAACAGTCTTGGATGTCCACCTTCACCTCCCATCTTCTTTAAGGAAGGGTCTCTTGCTGTTCACTGTTGTGTACACCAGGTTGGATGGCCTGTGAGCTTCTGGGAATTTTCTTATCTCCATCTCCTTCTCCTTTTAAGGTTGTTGGGTTTACAGATATATGCTACCAGATCCAGGTTTTTTGTCGATTTAAAAAGACCATGTTTTATTTAGGTTCTGGGGATCTGAACTCAGGTCCTCATACTCCCGTAACAAGTGCTCACCCACTAAGCCATCTCTGTAGCCTGCAAAGAGCCATTTTGTACCTCAGTTATGATTTATCTTCCTAAGGAAAATCAGGACTGTTTCTGTGCGAGAGATGGGAAAATAAATTTAACACAGGTAGTGTTCACTGTGGCACTGAGTTCCCTGTGTGAGGCTGACCTGGGAGTCATGGTGGTTTTATTGCACGTCTGAGTTTCCAGTATATACCACCTGCCTGAAATGAAGAGACTTAACAAAGACATCTGCATGAGCAGAATGATGGGGGATATTATTTGTGGATAATCCAAGTATTTCCACCTAAATAAGGGTTCTGAGAAAACAATGACTATTTTTAAAGTGACACCCTTTCCTGATATTAAAAGCAGTGCTTATTCTTTAAACTAGAGAACAAACACCCAGGAAGATGCAATAGGAAACAACACATCTACATTCCCACCACGTAGCTACTTAGACAACATTTGGTGAGTTTATATTCTCTCTTTCTTCCTCCCTTCTTCCCTCCTCCTCCCTTCTCTTCCTTCTTTGCTTTCTCCTATTCTTTGCCATATACTTTATTTTACAAATTTAAACTCATATTTATGCTGTTCATGGTATAGTTATATACTCAGGTTTTTCAGTTTAATATATTGTGAGCATCTTTGTTAAAATCTTGGAAATATATTAACCAAAGCCTTGTTTCCAGGGCATGAACGTTGCTCTTTGTTAATATTTAAATGAGACATACAGCATTTGTGAAAACACTAATACACATATCTTGGGGCATATTTCAAATTATTTCCTTTAAAATATTGCTGAAAGTTGTTTTTAAAACTTTATAATATACTCCAGAAAGTCTGAATCAATTTAATCTCCCATTTGTATTATTTGGGGGTACACATTCCCAGTGCAACATTGTTAGCACTGGAGATGGTAATTTTAAACAACAGAAAAGTAGTATTCTGAAGGAAGAATAATAAATGTATGTTTATTGCCAGTGCTTATGTTCTCTTTCTGTATTGTAAGTTGTCTGCTTATATCCTAGTGATCCACAAATGCGCCTCCCCTCTCTCTCAGAGTTTTGATACATATGACGCACAGCTACTCAGATGTTTCTTTTTGCTTAAAAATCAAGGATGTCCATTGACATTGACAAGTAGATATTTCTGATACTTGTGTCTAAAAAATTAACTGTTAACAAGTCTTCCTTTTATTTCAGAATCACATATTCTCCCACCCACTATCTCTGTCTTAACCTCTCCCTTTCTGTCTTTCATTTTACTTAGTGGGTTTGGTCATACCTGTGTGTATAGGGTAGGGCAGAAATCTAACACATGTTTTTTCTCAGTTGTATAATCAGTTGCCTAGGAGGCATTTAATAAACACTCTTTTTCTCTTTTGATTTAAAACATGATCTTGGTCAAATCCTGGGTTGTAATTTGTAGTAGAGGCTATTTCTATGCTGTTGATCCATTTGACACTGATTTCTTTGACACCGGTTCCTGAGTTTTATGAGGTTATTAATACCATCTGCTGGTGTTACACTCTTTTATTCGCTCTGTTCTTAGGCAGCTTCTCTCCTTCTTTATCCAGATCGGTATATTCTTTTTCAAGATTACTTTGTCACTCTGATCAATATTAACTGAAAATTATGACTTATTTGGGAGGAAATACTAATAATATTAATAATGTTTGGTCTTTTTGGAGAAAAAGAAGACCTATCATTCAGGAAGCACTCGAATTTACTCAAGACTCTTTGGTTTTTCTGTCATATGAGTGGTGTTCTTCCTCTATCCCTATAGCTATTTCTGGACACTTCATGTGAAAGGAACCGAGGAAAGCCATGTGTTAGTGCATTTTTATTTTGTGGTTGGACACTAATATTTCGATTGCTCCTTTTAATTTCTCCTTTTGCTCCACCCTTTTCAAATGCATGTATAATCTATTTATTTCTTGTGTTGGTTTCTGTTGCCAGAGCTTTCAATACTGTGTAAAAGCAGTGCAATGTCACGTGACTTGTATCTCCACCCAATAATACAATGTCCCAGAGTTTCTCCTCACATGACAGATGTCCACACTTCAGCATAGACTTCTTTAAAGTACAAACGATTTTTCTTCACATATGTGTATGCCTTCACACACAATATAATTTTAACCAGAAGTATTATTTTATGACAATACTTTTAAAAATACATATTTATTTATTTTATAACCCAACTGCTGTTTACTCTCCTTCCTCTCCTCCCAGTTCCTCCTCCTCCCATCTCCTCTCTGCCTCCCACACCATCCACTCTTCCTCTGTTTATATTCAGAGGAGGGCAGACTTTTCATGGATATCAACCAAATATGGCATGCCAAGTTGAAGGCTAGACAAGGCAATCCAGGATACGAGTCTCAAAGGCCTGCAAAAGAGTCAGAGACAATCTCTGCTCCCACTGTTAGGAGTCCCACAAGAGCACCAAGCTACATAACTGTAACATGTTTTCAGAGGGGCTAGGTCAGTTCCATGCACGCTTTCTGGTTGTCAGTTCAGTCTCTGTGAACCCCTGTTAGCCCAGGTTAGTTGATTCTGTGGGTTTTCTTGTGGTGTCTTGATCCCTCGGGCTCCTACAATCCTTCACCCTTCTCTTCTACAGCATTCCCCAAGGTCTGCCTAATATTCAGTTGTGGGTCTCTGCATCTGTTTTATGAAAATACTTTTAATTTAAATACTTCTTCTTGACAAATCAATAAAATATTTTTTCCATTGTTGGAACTGAGGTGATGCTTATTTTAGAAAGTCATGTTTATATAGTCCTGTTTACTTCTGTTTTCAGTATGCTTACATTTTGCATTGATAGCATGGTTGGGGGTTTCCCATTTGTATTATCGTAACATGTCTGGAGATTGTATAAATGTGTGTGTATGATATGTGTGGTATATGTGTGTGCAAAACACATGTGCATGCTTTCTCCACCAATTTTAAGTATCAGGGTGTTGTTTGTTTTTGCTCTTTTAGGGGTCCACCACCCAGCTCCCAAATAAATCACACGTGGAGGCTTATTATTACTTATAAATGCCCAGCTTTAGCTTGGCTTGTTTCTTGTCAGCTTTTCTTAGCCTAAATTATTCCATCTAACTATTGCCTCTGGGCTTTTCCTGTTCTCCTACTTCTGTAAATCTTGCTCTTACTCTATAGCTTGCTGTGTAGCTGGGTGACTGGCCTCTGGAATCCTCCTCCCTCTCTGGCTACTTCTCTCTCTTTCTCTCAGATTTCTCCTTCTATATATCCTTTCTGCCTGCCAGCCCCACCTATTTCTCTCTCCTGCCTCACCATTGTCTGTTCAGCTCTTTATGAGGACCATCTGGTGTTTTAGACAGGCACAGTAACACAGCTTCACAGATGGTAACACACCTAGAAATGGTCTATTAAGATAAACTCTGGTGACGAGCTATAGAAATGATTCCTGGAAGTATATGCAGCCATATACATCTCAGGGGCTGAGATGATGTCTGTGGGCTATGTTGCTGCAAAGGCCATGTAGATGTGGGTAGCCTGTGCTGCTACCTGAGGCCATGATGATGTCTGTGATCCATGCTGCTGCCAAGGGCCGTGTTGGGGTCCATGGTCCTGTTGCAGCTGAGGGTCAAGAGTTGATGTCCATGATCTGTGTTATGACTGAAAGCCATGCAGATGTCTGTGGTCTGTGATGTCACTTGAAGCTATGTTGATATCTGTGGGCCAGGCTGCCTCTGGGGACTGTGTTGGTGTCCATGGCTAGTACTGCTACCAGAGACCATGTTGAGGTCTGTGGCAGTAGATAATGCTGGAGGCCAGGTGGTTGTCCACGGTCTACTCTGTTGCCAGATATCACAAGGAAGTCGATGATCTGTGTTCCTGCTGACTACAAAGCACAAAGAAGCTTCTTCTGCAGCATGACTACAGAGTCACAGTTGAGAAAGAGAGACATAGAAGGCTTCTGTGTCGATCTCCCCCACCCTACAAAAAAAAAAGTAACAACCTAGACAGGCAGCCATGGAAGATAATTTTTTAATTATTTATTTTTTATTTTATGTGCATTGGTGTTCTGCCATGGGTGTTGGGTCCTCTGGAACTGGAATTACAGACAGTTGTGAGCTGCCATGTGAGTGCTATAAATTGAACCCAGGTCCTCTGGAAGAACAGTCAGTGTTTTTCCACTGAGCCATCTCTCCAGCCCCAGAAGAGAATTCTTGAAAATTGTGATAAGGATGCTGAAGTGTAGCTCTCCACAATAGAAGGCTACTGATAGGCTTGGGGTGGGGAAGGACTCCCATTTTAAGGGGCTGGCCACCAGAAGTTGGATCATGCTATAGTGAGTATATGACCAACAAAAATTATACTTGTTTTCTTTCTTTGTTTTTTAAATCTTATTTTTTTTGTGTGTGTGGAGGGGAGAGGCCACAAGGGTGGAGGCCTGGGAAGTAAGGGTGATTGGGGTGTATTATGTGAAATTCTCAAATTATCAATAAAATATTATGTTAAAAAATATAGATTCTGGTGCTGGGCATGGTAATTCACATTTTTAATCTGAGAACTTGGGAAGCAGAGGCAGGTCAGTCTCTGTGAGTTCCATGCCAGCCAGGCCTGCATGGAATGAGACCCTGTCTCAAACAAAAACCAAGTGAATTCTGGTATATTTTACTTAGCATGAGAGTTATTTATTTCTTGAGAGTTTCTGAGAACTTGCATATTCATCTGTGACATTTATGAGATGATAAATATTTACATTTTGGAATTTTTCTTGGTGTTTTGATTAGTTCAGATAATCTTACCCTTGTAAAGTTTGATGCATTTAATTTTCCTTAAAAATTAAAAAAATTACTCATTTTACCTTGTTTTTTTAAAGAAGAGCTTTTGCATAATCTTGCTTTCTCATTTTTAATTATTGTGCTTTTCACTATTTATACACATATACAACGCACACTCTCTCTCACACACATATATTTGTTAGCTATTTAGTATTGGACTGTTTTTCTAATGACCTCTTTCTAAGATTATTCAATTTTCTTCATATCTAATTCATAGTTTTAAAGATTTTCATAGAAAATCTTTCTTTTGATTTATTTTATTTTTCTCCTGATAGCTAACTTTGATGCTTTATTTATTCTTTTTATTTAAACATGATTTTACTCTTATTTTAATTTATCTGTATATGTGTGCATCTAAGTGTGGGTTTGTAAATGTGAAAACAGTACTCCAAAAAGCTAGTAGAGGTCATCAGATCCCCTCTAGCTGGAGTTACAGGCAGTTGTGAGCTACTCAATATGGGTGCTGAGGCTGCCACTCTAGTTCTCTGTGTGAGCAATATGTATTCTGCACTGCCAGGTCATCTCTTCAGTTCCCATTCACTTGGTTGTATATTTAATAATTTTACAGGCAATTAAGGTCCACATTTTAACAAGGAAAGTTGTTCGTAACACAAAAGTTTTACACATAATTTCTACTTATTATAACTTGTAAACAGTCATTTTAAAAGGTTTAATTCTAATATTTAGGAAACTTTCAGTTTGGGGCAAGTTGTGTCTTCTTGCTCCTTGTTTATTCAGATTTATATTATGGCTTAACACAGGGTTCATTTTGCAGGGCTCTTGCATCTAGTGTGGGAGACATGTCTGTGATGGGGTCCTGGGTAAAATTTAGTCTGGAGGATATAGAAAACAGACACAAGGCAGATGCTGGCACCAGGACTTACAGACCTCAGTGGAGCAACTGCTGCAGAAGGGAATTAATTCTTCCATCTGAAGAATGGCACATGTCTGTCTTCACTGTCAGTCTGTATCTGAGACAGGATTCCAGGCTTCAAAACGAAGCTTAATTTGGCTTAAGCCCGAGGTGGCAGGCAGGTGACTCTTGTGGACAAAGCGAGACAGTGGAGGGAGGGTAGCTGGGGGCACTCCAGTGGCAGGACTGATTCTGAGACCTCTGCAAGTGGGTGCGTCCGGTGGAAGGATAATGGCTTACTTCTTCCCTTTTAATGAACTTTCTTGCTTAACCTATCTTGTCTTCTGTTCAAGGCTATGGGACATGAGAGAAATGTCTCTTCTAGATCTATGCAGAGAAGTAAATGCGGCCTCTGCCAAGCAGGTGGCAGGCCAACTGACCCAGGTTAGGTACATTTGCAAGAAGATGGCAGGCACGTAGCTGTAGGAGGATTCCTGATGAAATGCTCAGGACCTTGGGTCAGGTCCTTCCTTTGGTGAGGAAGCTGTGTATACAAGGAGCCTTTGGGCTGCCAGGAGCATCAGGGAGGCACCTGGAAGGAACATATGTCTGCCTGTGCATGTGGGTGCTCACAGTGGTCATAGCTGGAGCCAATGGGATTTTATATTAAATAACACTGACCAGTTTAGAAAAAATTTAAATTTTGAGTTCTCTACTTTTTTTGTTGACAGTATGACCAGCCCAAACCTGGAAGAACTGTGGACAGATATTCTGTGACTACTGTGTGGTCCTCGGTCTTACTTGTTTGTCAGGGATTTTGCTATGATTTGTCGATGAAGGCGTGTGTGTGTGTGTGTCGATATTAATTGTGGATCACTCTCATAATCCATCTGAATGCCCCCTGGCCTCTTTAGTGCTTTGTTTACAGTTTCCATCTCAATTTCTTTTTTGTGTGCATACATCTTGACTAAGCATTTAACCCTCATTCCTGCCCTGTTTGAGTAGTTGCCTGTGTATTTTGTTTTTTGACCAAACATAAAAAAGCCTTTGTCTAGTAATGAGGGAGTCAATCACACTAATGGTGATTTTCTGAATTGGCACCAGCAATGGACATCATTCTTCCACAGCCTGCATTTATTCCCTCCAGCTTTGCCTTAAGGGAGCCCAGTGTTTTCAGGGAGCCACTCAAGCATACCAGGAGGAACTAAGTCCATTCCAGCTCCCAGTTCAAATGTAATCCCAATCTCATTTGGTATCACTGTTTAGCTCTAGAATGGGCAGGGAACTCAATTATGGATACAACATTGAGAAAGGAAAAGGACTGTCGGTTTCTGGAGAGTCTTAAGGAAGCCATAGGAAATGGAAGTCTCATACTTGTTCTGTCTTATTTCATCTGAATTTCACCACTGGAAATGTGGTTGATAACCACTTGCTGCCTGTCTGTGAATGGAGTCCTCATACAATGGCAGAGGAAAGAGATGGGAGAAAACCTGTGGTTTTTGATGCTCAGGCCTAAATTGGAGTATCTTTATCACTCCCATGCCCAAGGCTCAGGGAACATCTCAGAAGAGAAATTGAAAAGAATTTAAATGATGAGAAACTCTGGACTCATGAACAAGACCTGCATAAGATCAAGCTAGCCAAAATCACAGCATGGGGGAGGGGAAGTGCTATCTAGTATCACTCCTTACTGAGGAGCTTATAGCCCATGATATGTGCTAGGCAATCAATCTTTTTGAGGACGTGACCAGTGGTAGGTTTTCCATGTTCCATGCTCCAGTGGATGGCCCCACAACCATGTTCATATGGATAGCACTAATTGGGCTTAGTAGGTTTATGAGAGAGAGACAGAGAGAGAGAGAGAGAGAGAGAGAGAGAGAGAGAGAGAGAGAGAGAGAGAAGGGGGATAGATTTGATCATACTTCCTTGTATAATTATATTATACTCTCAAGAGTAAAAACAATTAAAAAACTAGGCAGTTCTTTACTGTTAGTTAAGTCATTTAAGTGAGAATTTCAGCTAGCATACCTCCCCAGCACAATGTGTTCACTTTATCTCTACCTTTTTGTCATGTTTTCTTGGTGTACTGTTTTTATTTGATTTTTGGTTATCTGCCACTCATCTGCATATTATTTTTTTTTTTATTTTTTTGAGACAGGGTTTCTCTGTGTAACAGTCCTAGCTGTCCTGGAACTCACTTTGTAGTCCAGGCTGGCCTTGAACTCACAGACATTCTCCTGCCTCTGCCTCCCAAGTGCTGGGATTAAAGGTGTATGATACCACCACCAGGCTTCATATGATGTTCTATTTGCTGTTTTTTTTCTCTTGTGAATTGTTATGCATAATTTGGTTATCTGTTTATTTTAGTTTTTTTGGACAAAGTCTCACAATGTTGTTCAGACCTGGCCTCAAACTGGCAAGCATCTTACCTCAGCTTCCTAAGTGTTGGAGTGACAGGCCTGTGCTCCTTGCTTCAGCAGTACCTGGCTTTTACTTCTACTAAAAACTCGGCAGCTTGCTGGATAGATGACCCACTATGTTTATAGCGATCAAAGCCATAGCAAGCACACTGAGCTCTTTCTTTGTATCAGGCAACCTCACTAAAGAGTGTGTGTGCCCTCATTCACTTAGCCTTCACCAATGTCTCAGAAACACCGGATAGAAGTTAAAGTATTTTGTCCAAATACAAAGAAACTGTCAAAACCCTATGAGGAAGATAAGGAAATTAGTGCAATTTACTTCAGCTCCTGCTTTTAGCTCTCATTTACTTCCTTTTTTTGCAGTTATTGGGGGAATTTCAGAACTAGCAAATTAATAATTAATATTTTTACATTATTCATATTCTTCCAACTAAAAATGTTTTCATTTTGTCTTGAACCCACTTTCCCAGTCATTTAGATTCAGCTCTATATCTGAATGCTTCTGGAACTTGTCACCCTTCCCTTTGAACCTCCATATTTTATTCTAAATTATTAACCATGATTTATTATTGTATTAACTAATAGGTTTTTGGTCAGTTTTATCCACTGTTTTCATACAATAATCACATTATTTGTAGGATTTCTGAGGAAAATAATATAAGTATTTCTTTTTGAGTATTTAGTGCTTTGTATACCTGGTCTCCTCTTTTCCTTTTTTTCCCCCAATGATATTGTTGTTTGTTTGTTTGTTTGTTTGTTTGTTTAGTCCAAAGTTTGATAGTGAATTTTTTCATTCAAACAATTGTTCACCCAAACAATTGTCACTGCACCAGTGATTTCTGACAATATCCTCCTTCCAAATATTAAAAACATGTGGATTTAAAGAAATTTGTTTGATCAACCTACCAGAACTGACTTTACCCAGATATAAAGGCAAATATAAAAGTTTTGTATAATATTTACACAATGTAATCTATTAATTTGTACACACCACCTCCACTCACTCACACACACACACACACACACACACACACACACACACACATACTCTCTCTCATACACAGAAGGCCCCAGATAACAATCTTACAACTGTGTGATAATGTGAATGCAGCCATGTGAATGTTCTGGATTTACTTTTAAGTAAACTATTAAATATGTTACTAGAGAACTTCAACACTTAAGTACACAATAAGCATTGTGTAAGCTCTATCAGTTTGTCCAGCTGGAGGCTATGGTAATTGGTCTGGTCCTGTTCAAGGTAGAGTAAGCTAAGTCATGATGTTGGGTTGACTTGTTGTATGAAATGCATTTTCAGCTTATGATGCTTTCAGTTTACAGTGCATTTATTTATCTCTAGTGTTCTTCTAAGAGAAGATAAGGAACACCTGCTCATGTAACTACAGACAACTATAACTATAGTGTTATTACAAGTGAAAATGAGCCTGAGAATATACATGGAATGTATCAGCAATAAATTCTGTGGGTGGATGAAGGACAGGTCTATAGTAAACTGAGTGTTTACGAAAGAAGACACCTGAAGAAGACTTAATGCCAATATTTCTCAAATTATTCCACAAAATAGAAACACAAGGAATATTGCCCAATTCATTTCAAAAGGTATTACCCTGATACCCAAAACATATCACATAAAGACACAACAAACTAAGAGAATTACAGACCAATTTTCCTTTTGAACATATATGAAAAAAATTACTAAATAAAATACATGCAAACTGAATCCAAGAACACGTCAAAAAGATCATTGATCATGATCAAGTAGGCTTCATCCCAGAGATGCAGGGATGGTTCAATCAGTAAAAGTAATCTACCATGTACCCAAACTGAATGAGAAAAAGAAAAACCAAGATCATCTCATAAAATGCAATGGTCTTTGACAAAATCCAATACCCATTCATAATAAAAACCCCCAGAGAGATTAGGGATACAAGGGACAAACCTATACATAATATAGACAATTGACAGCAAGACTACAGCCAACATTAAATTAAACAGAGAGAAACTCCAAGCAATTGACAGCAAGACTACAGCCACCATTAAATTAAACAGAGAGAAACTTCAAGCAATTCTATTAAAATCAGGAACAAGACAAGGTTGTCCACTCCTCCATATCTTTTCAATAAAGAGCTTGAAGCTTTAGCTAGAGCAATGCGACAACTGAAGGAGATCAAGTGTATACAAACAGAAAAGGAAGACGTCAAAGAATCACTATTTGTGAATGGTATGACAACAGACAAAAGAGACCCTAAAAATTCCACCAAGGAAGTACAGCTGATAAAGACTTTCAGCAAAGTGGCTAGAAACAAGACTATCTAAATAAAATCAGTAGCCCTCTTATACACAAATGAACTTAAAAAATGAAATTAGGGAAACAAAAATCTTTCACTGTAGCCCCAAGTAATATAAAATATATTGGGGTAACTCTAACAAAGCGATAATAAAACTTCAAGTCACTGAAGAAAGAAATTGAAGAAGATCTCAGAAAATGGAAAGATCTCCGATGCTCATGGATCAGTAGAATTAACATAGTAAAACTGGCCATCTTACCAAAAGCAATCTACAGAGTCAATGCAATCTCCAACAAAATTCCAACAGAATTCTTCACAGACCTTGAAAGGACAATTCTCAACTTCATATGGAAGAACAAAAAGCCGAGCATATAGCTAAAACAATCCTGAATGATAAAAGGACTGTTGGAAGCATCACCATTTCTTACTTAACTGTATGGTATTGGCATAAAAACAGACATGTTGACCAATGGAATCCAATTAAAGACACAGACATAAATGTACACAGATATATACACCTGACTTTTGATTAAAAAAAGCCAGAAATATGCACAGGAAAAAGAAAGCATCTTCAGCAAATGGTGCTCACCAAACTAGAGGTCTGTATGCAGAAGAATCCAAATAGACCCACACTTACCACCTTGACAAAACTGAAGTCCAAGGGATCGAAGACCTCAACCTAAGCCAGACACACTGAGCCTGATAGAAGAGAACGTGGGGAACAGCCTTGAAGGCGTTAGCACAGGAGACAATTTTCAAAAGAGAATACTCTTAGCACAGGTACTAAACTCAACAATTAATACATGCGACTTCATTAAATTAAAAGCTTCTGTAAGACAAAGGACACCATCAATCATACAAAGCAGCAGCCTATAGAATGGGAAAAGACTTTTTTATCAACTCTGAATTTGATAGAGGACTAATATCTCAAATATATAAAGAACTCAAGAAACTAGATATCCAAAAACCAAATAATCCAATTAAAAATGGGATGCAGATCTAAGTAGAATTCTCAATAGAGGAAATGTTCAACCTTCTTAGCCATCAGGGAAATACAAATCAAAACTATTTTGAGATTCCATTCTATACCTGTCATAATGGCTAAGATCAATAATACAAGTGGCAGCTCATGCTGGCAAGGATGTGGAGCAAGGGGAACACTCCTTTAATTGCTGGTGGGAGTACCAACCTGTACAACCACTGTGGAAATCAATATGTCAGGTCCTCAGAAAGTCAGAAATCAATCCACCTCAAGACCCAGCTATAGTACTCTTGAGCATATATCCAAAGGACATTCCATCCCACCACAAGGACACTTGCTCAACCATGTTCAT
Organism: Peromyscus melanophrys; assembly: GCA_902168415.1. Taxonomy (NCBI): domain Eukaryota; kingdom Metazoa; phylum Chordata; class Mammalia; order Rodentia; family Cricetidae; genus Peromyscus; species Peromyscus melanophrys. The sequence goes on from CABHPR010142962.1 coordinate 32,909, forward strand.
TGCAATGCCTTATCCAGTCATCATCTGAGAGGCTTTCTTGGCAACAGAAGGGAACAGATACAAAAACCCATTGCCAGACATTATGTGGAGAAAGAGTCTAAATGGGAGGTCTCCATCAAATCCCTTCCTTCAGAGCTCAGGGAATACCACAGAAGAGGAGGCAGAAAGATTGTAAGAACCAGAGGGGATGGAGGTTACTCTGAACAAGGCTCTTTGAATCAACTAAGCAAGAATCATATGAACTCACAGAGACTGAAGCAGAAAGCGCAGGGGCTACAAGGGTCTGTCCCAGGTCCTCTGTGTCTATATTATAGCTATTAGCTCATTATTTTTATGGAACTTTTCACTGTGAGAACAAGTGTGCCTTTGACTCTTGTGCCTGCTCTTGGGACTCTTTTCCTCCTGTTGGGTTGCCATGTCCAAATTTGTCATGAGAGTTTTTGCTTTATATTATTATTTTTTATTTTGTCATGTTTGGTTGCTGTTTCTTGGAAGTCTGTTCTTTTCTAATGAAATACAGAAAAGGAGTGGATCCAGAGGGAAGGGGAGGTGGGGAGGAACTGGAGGAGAGGAAGGAGGGGAAACAATAATCAGGATATATTGTATGAGAAAAGAATCCTTTTTCATAAGGAAAACGTAAAAAAAAAAAGAAAGAAGGAAGACTCCTCTGCAATAGCAAGCTTGAGGGATGGCATAGACAAGGTAGACCTTCCCCACAGGAGGAGGTGGGTCCACCTTCTCCAACTCCTGCCTTGTTTGTTCTCACCAGGCTCATCTACCCAACTAATTTTTTCCTCTGCTCTAGAGCTTGTGAAACTGGTGGAGACTCTTCACCAAACTGATTCTTACTAAGATGCATTTATTGCTTGGTATTCTTAGTTATCACCTTATTTCCTCTAGTTTTTTCCCCCCAATGGGACTTTGAAAAAAAGTAAAATTCTATAATTACATGAGTGTTGGTGTTTTTTGTTTGTTTTTGTTTTGTTTTGTCAACTCAGCACATGCTAGAGCCATCTGGGAAGAAGAAACCTCAATTAAGAAAATTCCTTTATCAGATTGACCTGTCGGTGGGATATTTTCTTGATTAATGATTGATGCTGGAGATCCCAGCCCACTGTGGGTGGCAACACTCCTGGACTGGTGATCCTGGGTTATATCAGAAAGCAGACCATGGGGAGCAAGACATAAGCAGCATTCTTTTATGGTCTCCACTTCAGTTCCTGCCTCCAGGTTCCTACTCGGGTTCCTGCCCTGACTTTCCTCAATGACGGACAGTAATGGGGACATATAAACCAAATAAAGTCTTTCCTCCCTAAGTTTCTTTTATTTATGGTATTTATACTAGCAACAGAAAGTTAACTTAAATGACAAAGCAAGAGGTAATCCTGGCGAGAAATTAGGACAAGCTGCCCTGAACAGACAGGCTGCTAGAATGCCAGGATTCTAGTAAATTAAACAAGACTTTCTCCAGCACACCTCCAATCTTTTGATAAATGAAGAGGGAGGAGTCTTTTCAAGAGAAGTTAGATTTGCGAGGAGGAAATGCTATGACATTGAGGCAGCGAGAAGCAAAGAATGAATGTGGGGCCTCCCTAGTCTGAACTCAAGAGAACAGACTCGGGGGCTGGAGAGATGGCTCAGTGGTTAAGAGCACTGGCTGCTCTTCCAGAGGACAGGAGTTCAATTCCCAGGACCCACATGGCAGCTCACAACTGTCTGTAGCTCCAGTTCTAGGTGATCCAACACCTTCTTCTGGTTTCCCTGGGCACACAGGTAGTACACTTACATATATGCAGGCAAAACATTCGTACACATAAAATAAAAAAAAATAAAATAAAAACAGGTAATAAAAAATAAAAAAAAAAAAGAGAACAGACTCTAGAATTCTCCCACCTAATACACCTTCTGTGCCCAGTTTCTTAGGGATCCCATAAGATTTTGGTTCCCAAGTGAGCCAATTTAGTGAGAACATGTTTTCCCATTTTAATTGCTCCCATAACTTCTGAAGAGTGTGTGATTTTCAGATTACCACACTAAACTGCTGCCATTCTTGGCAACTGCAGGGGAAGCTGTCTCATGAGCCCGGGGAACTTGCTGTGGGTAGAAACCTGAGCCAGACTTTTAGGAGTTTGGGAGACAGAGTAATTTACCAACTTGTATGATATAAATAATGGTGGTATTCATGCTTTTAAAAGAACAAAGAAATGAACAGGCTGGAGAAGTGGAGACTACTGTATGTATCCTAGAGTTCTTTCCCTTGCTCTAGGGGTGGATATCTGATGGCTCCCCTTAGTTGATCTGTTCTCTTCTAATCTACAGCCATTCCCATTTGTTGTCTTTCTTATTTCATTTTAACACTTACCACATTCTATAATTGTGTGGTAGGCAGCTGTCCTGCTTGACAATATCCCCCTATGGAATGTATGCTCAGTGATCTTTGAGGTCTTGTCTGTGTCATTGTTTGTAGTTGAATGAAGATAGTTCTCACAGAGGAGGCATTCAATGAATGCATTTCACTTGCTGAGTGAACCTCTATATTAAATCCCAAATGATGGAACATGACTTTGACTGTGTCAGTGTCTAGCTTATGTTACAAAAGCTTCTAGACCTCACTTGTTGTCAAGGTCTGTAGTTTGGGGTCAAGAGAAGGCCTTTGCTTTTTAACCCACGAAGAATGATGTTTACAAGTTGGAGCAATGAGACAGGATACACACGAATACATACAAATCTTGAATTTGGGTTCAGATTAAAGTTTCATAAATAAAAAATAGAAATTTTGTCTACACAAGACTTTGTGGGAAAATTGTGTTTTTCCAGATGTATCATAAATTAGAAGCATGGACAGCTACTGAAAATTATAAACTAGTCATGTAGTCCTTGATCATAATAGCCAATAATATAAGTAGTACTGGCACTTACTGTGACCACCATCTATTTTATACCAATCACAAACTCTGAGAGTTAACTTGTCCCAGGATGCAGGCATAGGATATGATGGAGCTGAGTATATTATCAGTGAGTTCCTTGGTGGTGGAAGTAACATTTTAAGATAGATAAAACCCAAACAGTGGCTTCATAGGGAGGACACTTGTATCCTAAGGGATAAAGGAACCATAGCTTGCAGGGAACACTTAAAGAATAAGGGGTGTTTAGTGGCAAGATGATGGGAGATAGAGGTCATGAATGAAAGGACATGGAATAGAAGGGAGCAGACCTGTCCTGTGTCTCTCCACATGGTGTATTTGAAGGAACAGATGGAAGTTACAGTGAAGCAGATTTCAGTTTGACACAACTACCAACTGTCTGAAGATTAGAGGTGTAGCATGCAGCTCTTGAACCCGCTCCCTCCGTTTCAAGCTTGTACAGCCATCTGTCAAAAACATTGGTTTCAAGAGGAAGTCTTCCTCTCCTCTAAGAGTCTAGGATTATCAAAATGAATTTAGAGTGTATTTGAAAGAGAAGTAAAGACTATTTGAATTGATTTAACTGGTAGGTGTTCAAGGACAGGGTGGGTTTATTATTCTCTGCAGACCTTTCTGTCCTTTGAGCAACTAAGTCTTCTGCTGGGGCCCTAACTGGAGCATGTTTGATGTCAGAAGGGAGACTTGTATTTGTTCTGAACACAAACTTGTTTAAAAAAATAATTGCAGTTTGCAATCTTCACAGAAGGCTGGATCATTATAATAAGCATTCAGACAGTCTTTCAATGCAGAATTTTCTTTCTGGAATTTTACTACAATAAGGATTCCAGAGTCCTTGCAACATCTGATAAAATCTTCAACTTGCTCAGAACACCTCTACCTGGCTTTTTCTCTCATTATTTTTAGGATCAGAACATCTTTTTTCCACGTCTGAGATGCTGCTTTGTTGGGTCCAGCATCATCCCGGAGGGTGGAGAAGAATCCAGCTATAAAGAATGCAAACTGGAATATCTCATGAAAAGAATTCAGAAAAACCGGAGTTCCTTCTAAGAAGAGGCTACAAAGACTTCCCACAAGCATGTAGGCCAATAGTGAGTCCAGGAAGTCACATCTTATGGAAACCACTTGTAATATAAGTCAGAAATGATGGACTGAAACAATGTTTGCTCACCCTAATCATGAAAATACTGATTATTTTTTGTGAAATAAAAATCTTTATTCCAGAAAAAAATTGGATAGTATTCTTGTATCAAGTTCACATCAAAATCTTTCCTACGCATTTGTGCTTTTTCCTGGTAGGCACCAACTCTTTTATCCCATCCACCACTTCTTAATTCCGTTCCTGAGCCAAGGTTGTACTTCTTTTTTATTTCATTTTTCTTTACTAAGAAATTTTCTACTCACTCTACATACCACCCATTGACCGCCCCTCTTCCCACCCGCAGCCTTCCCTTCCAAGCCACCCCACATCCCCCAAATCAAGGTCTCCCATGGGGAGTCAGCAGAGCCGGGCACACTGAGCCTAGGCAAGTCCAAGCCCCTCCCCACTGCACCAAGGCTGTACAAGGCGTCACACCACAGGCACTGGGCTCACCAAAGCCTGCCCATGCACCAGGGATGGATCTCGATGACTCTGCCTGGATGCCCCCCAAACAGTTCGAGCCAAACAACCATATTCCATATACAGAGGGCCTTCTAGTCCAGTCCCATGGGGGCCCCACAGCCACTAGTCTATAGTTCATGGGCTTCCACTAGTGTGGCCAATCTTCTCTGCACATCTTCCCATCATGGTCTCAACGTCTTCCACCTGCAGAATCCCTCCTTGTAGCATGAATCTTAAAAGTTCTTATTAATAAAATCAAACTTGAGCCAGGTATTGGGGTGAACACTGGAAGGTCAGAGAGACAGAATAAGCCACAGCTATCTCACCTCGCTGGATCCTCAGCTGGTCTTATTTCCTCAGACTGGATGCCCCGAGCCCTCATCCAGAATGGGTCTCAGCTGAACTGCTGCTAGAAGCCTGAAAGCTTAACCAGGCCAAATGCTTCTCCAGGCCAAATGCCTCTCCAGGGCAAATGCCTCTAGTTTCTGGTCCTCACGCCTTATATACCTTTCTGCTTTCTACCACCACTCCCTGGGGTTGAAGGCGTGCTTTCTGGGATTAAAGGTGTGTATCACCGTGCCTGGCTGTTTCCAATGTGGCCTTGAACTCACAGAGATCCAGAGGGATTTCTGTCTCTGGAATGCTAGGATTAAAGGCGTATGCTACCACTGCCTAACCTCTATGTTTAATATTGTGGCTGTCCTGTTCTCTGACCCCAGATAAGTTTATTAGCATACACAATAGTTTGGGGAACACAATACCCCCACACCTCCTCTCTCTCCTCTATTGGATTCCTGGAGCTTAGCCTGGTGCCTGGCCGTGGATCTCTGCATTTGCCTCCATCAGTCACTGGACAAAGGCTCTACGATGACAGTTAGGGTATTCACTAGACTGGTCACCAGAGTAGACCAGTCCAGGCACCCTCTAGATCACTGCCAGCACTCCAAGTTGGGGTCATTAAAGGTCGTACTTCTTATTGGTGTTCAAAGACTTGGGCATATGAGAGTTACCTGTGTTCATAGTTAATAATCCTTAAAGGGTAGTGAGAAAAGAGGAATGAATCAATCATGTGATGGCAAGGAAAGAGAGGGAAGGAGCTGGCTCTAAGTGCATTCCAACAGACTGGAAGAAGCTGGGTTTTCTCTAGCAAAAGGTGTTTATTTTCAGCTTTCCCCCAGTTTCATGGTGTAGAGAGCCTCTATGAGTGCTAGATGAAACTGGATTCTACTCCATCTCGCAAGGTGTTCGAAGGGAAGATCAACTCTTGGCGTAAGACTAAGACTTTGACAAGCTGCTTCCTCTGAAATTGTTCATCTGTGGTTCTGAAATCCTACAGTCAGAACACTGGCTTCCAAGTTCTGCATTTTCCCAGATGTTCTACAAATGGTTAAGCTCCTGGTGTCATCTCTTGGATGGGAGTCCTTACCCATGAGATACCAGTGGCTTGCTGCTCATTTGCTTCCTGCCAGGTGTCATTCTATGCTGTAGCATGTTTATCTCATTCATTAGTCACACCTCTGTAACTATACTTGGTGTCTCACAGAGGAGGAAACTGAGTCTAGCATGTTTAAATACCTTTTCCATGCAACTAGTAAATAGTGGAGTCTGGATTTGACTTCAGAATCAGTACTCTTAAGCAAGTTTAAGACTTAACCATTATTAAGACTCTCTAACTACAGAAATTATTGGATTTTCAGTCCCAGGGGAGATCTGAGCTTTGTATATGAACACTGTGTATTGGGGGTGATAGCTAAGGAAATGTTAACCGTTAATTAAACCTGATTCTTACCATTGGTCAGTTATTAATCTAAACTTTGCTCAGATGGCTTGTACAATCCTGAGTGATATTAAGGTCACCAATAACATTTTACTGTTTTCCTCAAAGTCAATTGAAGTGTGTATCATTGACTAAATTCAACTGCATTGCCTCCCTCTGCACCTCCTCTCTTCTTCCATCCCTCCCTCCCTTCTCAGGTATCCAGTTATTTCTAAGTATTCTGTAAGTCTGGTATTGTGCTACACACAAAAATACAATGATGAATGAATTTCAATCTATATGCTCAGAGACCTTCCAACCTGGAAAGAGACTTAAAAAATAATTACTGTTCATTGTAGCTATGGTTAAGGAGGAGATGTTTTCCCATCCTGTGGTTCCAGAGAGCAATTTTTTTGGCAGGGTACTAAGTAAGTAAACTATGGGAAGGAAGTATCTGTGTTAAAATAAGTTTAGAAAATGCTGGGTAAAGAAAATCAAGTGGTTTTTTTTTTCTTAATGGGCTATTTTCATACCATTCTAAATGCTAATGAACCATGTGGATCTATAAGAAAGGAAAAGAGCATACTTTCTAAACCTATTTGACTTTAGAACCTGCCTTTCATTGACACACTTAATATTTTCACTCTTCTATCCATTTACCATCCACCCACTCATCTGTTCATCCATTTATCTGTCATCCATACATCTATCCAAACTTCCTTCCATCTATCCAGTATTCCTTGAGTACCCACTATGTGCTAGATATTGAGCTAAGTACATTGTGATATCCAACAGGAAAAATTATGTATAGCATTATCGCTGGAAGAAAAGCATCAAGAAAACAAGCAAACACACGGCATTATCAGAGTGTGGTAAGACTCACAGAGGAAATACACATGGTGTTAAGATGAGAAGGAAAAGCAAAGTGATCCATTCAAGGAATATTTAAGAAAGCTTCTATGATTAAAACGCATTCACAACAAGTACCCGAGGAAGACAGTAGGCCAGTTTGTAAAGAGTGAGAACAAGAGCTATCCAGGAAAAAAAAAATGCCAAGTGCCAAGTCCCTGGATAGCAGAAAGCCTTGGCAAGCACCAGGAGTTGAGCGTTCTTCAGGAGTGTAGGTCTTCTTAAAGGCAGAAGGCTGGTCTTGATGTCTTTAAAAAAATTAGAATGTCACCCTCACAAAAGTGAGGGGTTGGAGGATACAGGCAGCAATAATTCCAAGCTCCCATCCAAGGTAGTCTGGCTCCTTAAGGCATGGGAGTGCCCACAGTGATTGTCTGTTACAAGAATTTTCTCTTTAGTTAAGAGGTCACCTTCAGTCCCAAACAGCTGTCCAAAGGTGGTGACTACATCTCCTTCCTAAACTTGGGAAACATGTCTGCAGGGAGAAATTGACAAAGAAACTAGTTGTTATTCTTGACTCTGTAGCTAAGGAAGGGTATGTGGCTGACCCTGATCCTTGAAGCTTGGCTGCTTTGCTCCTAGAGATTTCATCTTTCAATTCTCCCCGCAAGATTAAGCATCCCCAAACACCACTTTTCATGGTCTGCGCCCTGGTTCAAGGAGTTAAAATGGATCTTCTTTACTGTCAAATCAACTGAAAACTTCTCAGCGAGGCATCAGGACTATCTATTATGGCACTATGGCCATCATTTTCTCCTGACCAACCTTCTGGACCTTCTGCCTTCCCTTTGCTCCCTTTTCCTAACATGAGAGAGAGAGAGGGAGAGGGAGAGGGAGAGGGAGGGAGGGAGGGAGGGAGGGAGAGAGAGAGAGAGAGAGAGAGAGAGAGAGAGAGAGAGAGAGAGAGAGAGAGAGAGATTTGTTTCACCATGTCATAGCTACAAAAGAATAAAGAAGATGGGTTTTAGTTCCAGTTTTCTTTCTTCCCCTGGTGGGTACCACACTCTGTCTTGAAGATCTTCAGCATCTTCATCTGTGTTCACAGACACCAATGCTATCTGTAAAGCAATAGCAGACCTGGTCACTACCACTGGTTGTCAGAACTGAACTGTTAGCAATATCTTCCCAAGTAATGCCAAGAAATGTGTTCTCATCTGCAACCTAATTCTTCCATCTTCCCCTTTGCCAGGATCCCTGCTCTTTCAAAAACAAAGCAATCTCCCTAATATTCTCTTCCTTATGTGAAAGTCCTGGTACTTAGCTGGACACAGTTGCCTTTTAAAATGGAAAGCTTTGACACTGGAGAAATGGCTTCGTCAACAAAGTACATGCCACAAAAGCATAAGGGCACACAAAGTACATAAATAAATATTTAAAAAAATAGAAAGGAAGATTGAGGATTAAGATTAAGAATCCAGAGTACATCATGTCCTATATCTTGCCAGAGCCCCCAGCACAGCC
>CABHPR010142963.1:0-10085 GCA_902168415.1 Peromyscus melanophrys
AGACAAAAAGTTGCACAGCAGAGTAAATACACATAAATCATTGAACTTAGAGATGGTGAAGATGGTAAATTTCTAGTCAGAAATCTACAGAAGTTTCTTCAAAATAGAACACAGTATGAGTAACAAAAATATTAGTAACAAATAAAAAATAAATTCTTGTATCTTATCTGATCATAGTGGAAAAAGCTAGAAGCTAATAACAAGAAATACTAAACACCTAGAGATTAATTAATACATTCTTGAATAATCATGAGTCACAAAATTCACAGAGGAAAATTTTAAATTCCTAGAATCAACTGAAAACAAAACCACAACTTTTCAAATCCTCTGAGCTACATTAAAGGCAGTTCTAAGAGAACAGTTTATGTGATTTTACATTTAAAAAAAATTGAGAGATAACAAAACAAAAACAAACAAAAACCTCAAAACAAAAGAATAAACCAAGCCTGAAATAGGGAGACAGAAAAAAATAAAGAATAGGGCAAAAGTTAATGAAACGGAGACTAAAGAAGCAGCACTAAGAAGCACTGAACACAGAGTTAGTTACGAGAAGGTAAATAACAAACCCTCAGCAAAATAACCAAAGGAAAGACCGAAAAATCTCAAAGAAGTATAATTAGGAGCGAAACAGGGGGCACTACCACAGATATCAGTGAAATCCAGAAAACAATTATGGAATTCTTTGAAATACTAAATTAAAAAAAAAAAAACAGGGGGTCTAGAAGAAAGGAATAAATTTCTAGATATATATGACCTGCAAAATTAAGAAAAGAAAAAAAACCAACAGGCTGATAACTAACAATGAGATTAAAGTAGTAATAGTTTCAAGAAAAACTCAAAATTCACTGCTCAAGTATGTGAAAGAACACGCATGTTCTTCAAAGTATCCCATTACAAAAATAGAGGGAAGAATACTCCTGAACTCATCCTACAATGTCAGTATTACCCCGACAACAATACCAGATAAAGATAAAAGAAAAACAAAAATTATAGGCCAATTTCTTTGACAAACACAGATGCAAAATTTCTCAAGAAAATTCTTACAAATCAAAGATCAGGAATTATAATTATAAAATTATATATTATGACCAAATTGGTTTTATCCAAAGGATGAAAAGATGGTTTTAACATATGCAAACCAATAAGTATAATACAGCACATAAAGAGGTCTAACTAAGGACAGAAATCACATGATTTTCTCAAAACATGCAATAAAAGTCTTTGGCAAAGTTCAACATCCCCACATGATAAAAGTCATAAAGAAACTAGAAATAAGCTGGGCGGTAGTGGTGCACACCTTTAATCTCAGCACTTGGGAGGCAGAGACAGGTGGATCTCTGTGAGTATGAGGCCAGCCTGGTATACAGAGTATGTTCCAGGACAGCTTCCAAAGCTACAGAGAAACCTTGTCTCGAAACCACACACACCTCCCAAAAAAAGAAACTAGGAATAGAAAGAACATACCTCATCACAGTAAAAGCAAGACATAGCAAACCTATAGTTAACAGTATACTGAATGGGGAAAAAAATAAAAGCATGTCCCCTAAAATCGTCCACATGTTCCACGCATACTCAAGTCAGTGCTTGATTTCTTAGGCTAAAGAGAGAGATGAGGGATAGAGACAGGAAAGGAAGAAGCTAAAGTATTCCTATTTACAGAGCACACTATCCTACACTTACAAGACCCTAATATTCCACAAGAAATCCTCATATCTGATACTTTCAGCAAAGTAGTAGGATACAAAGTCAAACAAAATTCAGTACATCATATATACCAATAATAAACATACTAAAAAGGAATCAGAAAAGCTTACAATATTCAATAAAAACAGAAGGATAATGTGAATAAGTATACCCAAGGAGGTAAAAGATTTCTACAATGAAGAAAACTTTAAGAAACTGATGAATAGTCTACAAATGGGAAGACATCCCAAGTTAAAGGATTGGTAAAATTTATAGTGTAAAAATGATTGCAGTAACAAAAGCAATCTACAGATTCAATACAATCTCCATCAAAAAGATCCCCAAACAACCAAAGAATCTAAGGGGAGGGGAGGTGCTGGAGATACCACAATACTTGACTTCAATTTACACTACAAAGCAACAGTAACAAAAACAGACTGACAGTAGCACAAAAACACACATATGAAACGGAATAGAGGGCCCAGAAATAAACCCATGTATCTACAGTCACCTGATTTATAAAAAAGACACCAGTCTAAATCAGTCATCGACAAACAGCAAAAATGTGGTCCATACATACAATGAAGCTGTGTTCTGCCCTAAATAAGACCAAGACAATGTTCTTTGAAAGGGAAATGGATGGAAGAGGGGATAATCATATTAGATTTAAAAAAGGCAAACTCGGGAAGACAAATACCACAAGAGTTCTCTTCTACATGTATTTTAAAATATGCGTATAAGACATGAAAGTGGAGGGGACTGTTTGCCAGGAAGGAGAGCAGTGGGTAAGGGGCAAAGAATGGAAAAAATGAAAATATTAAAATGAAACCCATCATTTTAAATAATTGATATTCTGTAGTTTCCAAAACAGGAAACAGGGATGAGGAAGTACTAACCTAGTGGAACTCACACGTTAATGGTATATTGATCTCTAAGATATGAATCATGTAATCTCTTCTTATAATATTTGTAGTAAATATAGTTAAATAAATAAAATCTGGTCTTGATTGTTTTTATATTTATTAATATATGGCCAGTAACTTACTATTCTATCTGGCTTCCCTTATATTTTTCTTCGGCTGTACATATGATTTATCATAGACATCAACACAGGCATTTAATGAAAACAAATACAAAAGGAACTGGAGATAATCCTAAACAAAATCAGCCAGACCCAGAAAAACAATGGACTACTTGATTGAAATGCCAATGGAGTCCCTAACCAAAGTGTCAGGTCCCAAAGAAACCGAGGGGAAATGTCTAACTGTGGTGACTAATAGTCACTAATAGGATACCAACGAACATGCTGGCCTCTAGGTACATTCAGTCAACTAGTGGCTCCTCTCAGCTCTTCTCACTCTGCCCTCAACCTTAAACCTCTCCAGCCCAGGGGCTTCCCTCCCTTTCCCCCAGCTTCTCTTTCTATAGAACCCTGCCATTTAGGCCATGCACTCTCTCTTAGTTCTTTTTTTTTTTTTTTAAAGGTTTATTTGTTTATTTTGTATACAATGTTTCGTCTGAATGTATGCATGCAGGCCAGAAGAGGGCACCAGATCTCATTACAGATGGTTGTGAGCCACCATGTGGTTGCTGGGAATTGAACTCAGAACCTCTGGAAGAGCAGCAGGTGCTCTTGACCGCTGAGCCATCTCTCCAGCCCTCTCTTAGTTCTTTTTTGGCTCCTTTAGGTCCCCTCTTGCGCTTCTTGCCTCTCCCTCTCCTCTCTCTTCTCTTCTTCTCTCGCTCTCCCTAACTCACTCTCTCCTTTCATGGCATGGTTCAATCTGCTAGTCATGTTTATTCCCTTCTATCTACAATAAAAACTTGCTCCTCAACATACCTAGGAGAGGCCATTTCCTCACTTCATTCACTAAGTCAGAAGTAATTTGAGAAGAGTCCTACCATTTTGGTAAACCAGAACATCACTTGTTTATACATGTGAGTTCTATAAAACAAAAACAAAAACAAACAAAAAAAATTCATGTCCTCTTATGCTGGAACATATAATTCCCACTCTATGTTGAGAGAATTATTTAAATGTCAAATCTCTGACTCCTCAAATAAATATTAAGTCTTACATAAGATTATATGAAATGAGATGCACATCAAGAAAAAAGCAGTAATGTGAAAAAAATTTAATCTGTGTTCTTTTTTTAAGTTTTATTACTTGATCTATGTTGTATCAAAAATGAAAGTAGTAAAAAGTCCACTTGTGCTCCAGTCATGACCAGAGTAGCCCCCCAGGACATGAATAAAATGGATCAAGAACCACAAATGAAATGCCTGGGAGCGCTTGCTCAGGCGCAAACGTTTCAAAGGCTCTTGGCTAGTTGGAAGGACATACTGGGAGTTCAAAAGCCTAAACCAACATTTTTACTACAATTACTGGCTTTTCTCCCAATCTTTCTAATTCTTTAGATGAATTACTACATCTAAATGAGACAGTACTTTTCCGCTACATTACAAAATACTGTAATGACATGACACAGACTACACAAGAATGGAACCAGCATAAGGCCAAGTGAAGCCATGGGATCTGGATGTAACTGAACCAAGCATTAGATCTCAATGGAATCACTTTCTGAATAGGAAAACGATTTTTGAAATAATAGCGGATTAAGTAATATTTTTCTATATATTACTAGCATGAGATTTCCCTTAAGAAAAACACAAGCTCATATTTCCCCTTTATTCTACTAGCTTATTTTATGATTAATAGATAAATAATCTTTTAGGTATAAACTTTTCTTTCTGGTTCTTCATAATCTTCCCTGTTCTTTATTATGCCATTTGTAATCTGATTTATATGTAGTAGGAAAGCAATGCAAATTCCAATTACTTGTCTTTTAACGTTACTTGCTTCTCCCAACCTGTGCCTCAATTTTGCAATTTATAAATGAGTACTTTAGTTAGTCAGATAGCACATACACACATGTAATTCCAAATAACTTTTCTTAAATACGCCTAAGTATAATGAACATAAAGATGACATTCATAGTGGTAATAACAAAAAACTGCCCTAAAATGACTTCCTAGCACTGTTGCATCCATTGAACAACAAAATGCAGTTTGGAAAGCATCACTTACAAACTATGATAGAAAACTGTTCAGAGAAAAGTCACACTTGCACCTCTAAATAAGGCATCTGCAAAATGACTCATCCACAAGCAATCAGAATTCTCATTTAATTAATAATAACCTGAACATTCTCAGGAATCACCTCCAACCTTAATTTATGGCACCCCAATGGGAAATCCGTTCTCCCTGGGGATTCCCTACTGGAACTTCCTCTATAAAAGTGTCAATTCTAATGGATTACACCCTCAATCCTACTGTTTCACAAGATGAGAGGGGAGTTTTAAGAGCCTATGTTAAATTCCCTGCTGAAAATGTCTATTACTTTCTCAGCTGACTTGTGGAGTACTCCACAAATAGACACTAAAGACTTGCTGTTCTGTACCAAGAATTAGACAAAATTTCTGCACTTTATTATGGTATATTTCACCAGCCCCAAGCTTTTATATGTTCTTAGTAACATTTTATGTACTCTCTCCATAATGTATATCTTCTTCGCTTGTATAATCTCTTAATAATGTGATTCAGATTAATCGAGTCCTAAGGGCTAGAATGGCATTGACTTAAAAAGATTTCACCATAGAATTCCAAAAACGTCAAATTTTTCACACATTGGTTTTTAAAGATAACTTAAGACAGAAAACAGCTCTGCAGAGTATGGTAAGCAGAAGGATGGATCCCCAAAATATTCATGCCTAAGCCGCAAGGCCTATGAGTAGGTCACCTTACATGGCAAAGGAGACTCTCAGATATCATTAAAGTTAAAGACTTTGAGATATCGAGATTAGCCTGAAGTACCCAGGTGAGCTCAGTCCTCTCACAGAAGTCCTTTTTTTTTTTTTTTTTTTTTTTTTTTTGGTTTTTCGAGACAGGGTTTCTCTGTGTAGCTTTGCGCCTTTCCTGGAACTCACTTGGTAGCCCAGGCTGGCCTCGAACTCACAGAGATCCGCCTGGCTCTGCCTCCCGAGTGCTGGGATTAAAGGCGTGCGCCACCACCGCCCGGCCAGAAGTCCTTTAAAAGGGAGGAAAAAGGCAGAAATGTGGGTCTGAGAAATACAGGAGAGAAAACTGTCACATAGCAACATCGATGCTTTTGAGAAAGGAGCACGAGGTCGGTCACATAAGGTGACAACCTCTAGAACCTCATAAAGGCAAGGAAAAAGAATCCCCAGAACCTGCAATAAGAAACATGGTCCTGTAAATGCTTTGATTTGGGCCCAATGAGACATGAGTTAGGTTTTGTTTTGTTTTTCCTAAGAGGCCTATGTTGCCTGGGCTGGCCACTAACTCTCCATGTACCAAGGCTGACCTTGAACGCCTGTCACATGGAGGGCAGAGTTCAAGATCAGATGTCTTCTTCCAAGGCTTACCACCTTTTTTTAATTTTTTTTTTATTTTTATTTTTTCCCTAAGGCAGAGTCTCTCACTAAACCTGGAGCTTGCTATTTTTGGCTAGACTTGATAGCCAGTGAGCCCCTGGCATCTAACTGTCTCCACACCCCTTCTTCCCACTCTGGAGATACAGGCACATGCTGCTGTATCCAGCTTTTTTTTCTTTCTTTGCTTTCTCTGTGTGTAGCCCTGGCTGTACCAGAACTCACTCTGTAGACCAGGCTGTTCTCGACCTCACGGAGCTCTACCTGCCCCTGTCTCCAGAGTGCTGGGATTAAAGGTGTGTGCCAGCACACCTGGCTACGGTACCCAGCTGTTAGATGGTGTTCAGGATCCAAATTCAGACCTTATATAGTAAGCACTTTACCTGCTGAGATATATTCTTAGCTCCTTGTGTTATATTTCTAACCTACAAAACTTTAAGATAATTAATAAATTTATTTTGAGTAAGCCATGTTTATGTACAGAAAACAAACACACAATGCACAGCTTGTTTATCTACAACGACAGCAAACTGATTTTAAAAACTCAGCTCCAGCATGGAAATCCAGATGCTTCTTAATCAGCTGGGAAAATTAAAACCAATTACTAACCTTGCTGTGCCTCAGTTTTCCTGTTTGTAAATGAAGCTACTAATAATACCCATCTCAGTTGATTCAAGTGAAGCACTTCAAACATTGCTTCCCACCTAGCAGGCAATAAATACTTTGTAGCTTAGGCTATTACTAATATGAATCAATATTATAACTTTACCTTCTTTTTCATTCTCACCCAGGAAAGTCATAAGGGCAACAGTATCTAAAACAGTCCAGGAAATAAATCCTTTTAAACAGAAAGACTTTTACATATCTCCAAATGTGGTTTCCACAATGGTCCTGGCTCCACTTAAGCCAGCATGAGGTTCTTCCAGAGTTTTCTAATAACAACAAAAGTCACTATGAGAACATGAATTCCACTACATGACATTGTTAATTCCAGAAGCTGACAGAATAAAGTGCCCATCAGAAAGTAAAAGTGGTCTTATTAAAAATAACACATGTAACAAGCTGTAATTGGCACTTTTAGCTTATTTGAAATGTATATAGCACTTTCATTTTACAAAGCTGACCTATAATTTCTTTATAAACAATTAAAATTTTTATTTCAATTGGACAATGACTCAGCAACAATGACATAAATTAATATAACCAGGCTGTAGCTGGCCTTTTCTCTAGTCCTGCCCGGGGCCCGCAGCCACTCAGACCCAAATAAACACACAGAAGCTTATATTAATTAAAACTGTACGGCCTAATGGCTCAGGCTTCTTGCTAGCTAGATCTTACATCTTAAATTAACCCATTTCTATAAATCTATACCTTGCCACTTGGCTCATGGCTTACTGGTATCTTTACATCTTGCCTCCTCTGTGTCTGGCTAGCAACTCCTGACTCAGCCTTCCTGTTCCCGGAATTCTCCTCTCCCTTTGTCCTGCCTATACTTCCTGCCTGGCTCCTGGCCTTTATTTATTAACCAATCAGAGCAACACATTCACAGCATACAGAGAGATATCCACAGCACCAGGCTTACTAGGATGGTTTACTTAAAAATTATAAAGATATAATAATAACAATTTCCAAAAAAGGTAAATAAAATACAAACCAAAACTAAAGGTCTGTATGTTATTTTATACTTCTGGACTCTACAGAGATATCTCTACCCTCATAGAAGTATCAAAAGCTCAAAGAAAAGAAACACTGTATGATAGGAAAAGCTTTCTGAACTATGTGAAGGGGACTGAGTACAAACCTCTGTACAGTGTAACAAAAACAACTAGTGTTAGAGATTTAGGAAAAATTGGAAACTAAATAAATCAACAAAAGAAAAGAAAAAAACATAAAATAATTTCTATAGTTCCCTATAGCAAAAGTAACAAACATCAAGATCACAAACCTAAATGACTCTAACTTAAATGAGATTGTTTTCAGTGAAGCATGTCCCAGTAAATAACTTTCAATTAGTTACATAAAATGACTAGTTGAATCCCAATTCTTTTTTAGCCTTTCTTCTTTTAAATTATTTCAAAGTGCTATACAGCTACAGTTCTAATAAGAATGTTTCAATTTTTTCACTAGGACTAGAGGCAAAGTCCTTTAATCCCAGCTAATTGGGAGGAAGGGGGAACAATGCGGCAAGAGATTGAGAAAGGCAATCAGCCTGGGCTACAGAGTGAGTTCAAGGCCTGTCTATCCAACTTAGCAAGCCCTTGTCTCAGAAATAAAAAGTAAAAAGAGAGTTGGAAGGGTATCAATGGAGTACTTCTCTGGCATGGGGCAGGCCCTAGGCTTAATCCTCAACAACAATGAACTAATATTTATCCAAAGGAGACAATAAGCATCACTCTCTTGTAAAGACTTTGAGGACTTTAGCTGCTACATGAGGGTACCTGCAAAGTCCACAGAAAGCATCAATTCCTCTTCTACTCAACCCAAAGGTGTGAAGGCACAGAAACCCTCCCTGTGCAGTGAACCCAAGGCTGTACTCTGCAAAGAGTCAAGTTTGAGCCACTCAGGAAGAATCCACTAAAACTTTATATTCAGAAGCAAAGTAAGTCTTCCCACAGTCAACTTTAAACATACAACGAAATGACACTCCTTCATCTTATTCAAAGAATACTAGGTTGCTCCAAAAAAATAAAGTACTTGTGGATATTTCCTCAAGATGTGCTAAGTATATGCACAAAGACACAGGTGCATTTGGAAATATTGAAGCCAGTGGAAGATACAGAAGGAGCCATGTTACAAGGCAGGAGTCCTATAGTCAAAAGCTCTTGAAGACTAGCGATGCAATGTAACACATCAAACAATAGAGTAAAGGCCCCTAAGAAGGCAGTCAGGAGCCACCTCAAGGAGCAAAGGACAAATAAACATTGAGCCCCTAACTTGATACTCGTGAAAAGCATCCATTCAGCATTTCTGTCACAAAACAACAGATCAGACCACAAGATCAGAAGGCTTATACAAGTACACATAAGCTGCCCTTACATAGTAGCCAAGTAAAACCAGTAGGATTCAAATGGACACAAATGGCAATGGTGGGAGAGGCTATCATCAAAGCGACTAAACTCCCCAATTGCTAACAGCTCTAGCATGTGGGTTAGAGATTACTCTGCAGAAATGTGAAGGCTATAATAACTGACTATAGCATACCATCTGGCATCTCCATCTCCTTGCCCTTTTGCTGCCTCAATCTTTGAGCCACACTCTGCTCTGATCTGTATGTGAACATGTGGAATATTTGATGCCGTCTTGCCCAAGACTACACTACACATTATGGCCAATGAGCTGTTGGGAAGTATTATTTTAAGGTGTGTTACTTTTATTTATGTTGCATTTGTTTAACTCTGTGAAGCTGTGTTACTTTGCCTGTCTAAAACGCCTGATGGTCTAATAAATAGCCAAACAGCCAATGTCGAGGCAGGAGAAAAGACAGGTGGGGCTGGCAAGGAGAGAGAATTAATAGGAGAAATCTGGAAGGAGAGATCTAAGAGCATGAGAGAAGGAAGAGGATCCAGGGGCCAGCCACCCAGCCATTCAGCCACCCAGCTATAGAGTAAGCCACAGAGTAAGAAGAAAAGAAAAGGTATACAGGAATAAAGAAAGATAAAAGCCCAAAAGCAAAAGCTGGACGGGATAATTTAGGTTAAGAAAAGCTTACTAGAAACAAGCCAAGCTAAGGCCGGACATTTATAATTAAGAATAAGCTGAGAAGAGGAGAGAGATGACTCAGCAATTAAGAGCATTGACTGGTGTTCCAGAGGACCTGGTTCGATTCCCAGGCTGTCCAATGTCCGATCACTCCAGGATAATAAGAAGAAGAAAAAGGAGGAGGGGGGGGAGGGAGGAGGGAGGAAGGAGGAGGAGAAGGAGGAGGAAAAGAAGAAGGAGGAGGAGGAGGAG
>CABHPR010142963.1:14220-36824 GCA_902168415.1 Peromyscus melanophrys
CACACACACACACACACACACACACACACACACACACACACACACACCTCTTCCCTTAGGCCTTAATTTTCTCCTCTGTGAACATTAATTCAAGGGCAAGTAACTCTGGAAATTATTTCTAGTTTTCTCTTGGACTTCATTTTTATTTGTTTGGGTTTTTTTTTGTTTTTTGTTTGTTTGTTTTTTTGTTTTTTTTTTTGAGACAGTTCTGGCTGTCCTGTAATGACTATGTAGGCTAGACTGGTTTCGAACTCAGAGATCCTCCTTGTCTCTGCCTCACAAGTGCTGAGATTAAAAACATGTGCCACTATGCCCAGCTTCTCTTGGATTTTTTTTAAATAATTTATTTATTTTTATTTCATGTGCATTGGTGTTTTGCCTACGTGTATGTCTGTGTTAGGATATCAGATCTTAGAGATACAGACAGTTGTTAGCTGCTATGTGGGTGCTGGGAATTGAACCCAAATCCTCTGGAAGAGCAGTCAGTGCTAGTAACCTCTGAGACATCTCTCCTGTCCTCCTCTTGGATTTCTATGGAAAGACTTGGTTTGAGAAATTCCAGAGAAAGTCTCCACACCTACTCATTTACTGGCTAGAGAAATGAATCTCAGCAGAGAGGAAGGTGCTATTACAGCATATCATGTTAAATGGACCTTAGTTTTCATTTCAAAAGAAAGAAAAGGCCTCCTCTTACCATGCATCAGAGACAAAATTGAAAAGGTATTAATTAATTTCCTCAAAGGTCTTTGAATCTCTGTAAGTTATTTTAGAAAACAAAATAAGTAAAAGACTGTTCTCTTGAAAATTCTAATTAGTGAGAATGCTCTGAATTGTTATATTTTGAAAGAAATGTGAAGTTATTTTTTAAAATACACATGATAACTTTTATTTTTAATCCATCCAGAATCACTCACAATACATCAACTGATGCACATTAATGTATATTGTGAGTGAAACGGGTTCGGTTACATAATAAACAACATGGTCAAGATGGGAAAACTATGCAGCAACTTACACTACACCACACCCAAAACCTACTGCCACCATAACTTACCTAATCCGACTGCCACTATAATCGTTCAAAGGACTTTCTGGCCACAATAAACCACCTAACTTGCTAGGATCTTCAACATGTGCTTGATTTTCAAATCCATGAAAACTGTTCTTTCATTTTTTTTAAAAGAACAGAAATCCTCCAGCTTGTAAAACATTTGTTTTTAATTTCTGTTCCTTGGATTAGTAATTGCTAATCCTTGGATTAGTATATATAGGTTCAACTATTTACAAAACTTACAGGTCCAGCTCATTTGGTGGATTTTATTGCCAAAGACTGAAGGGAGCGAGTAAAGCAACACACTATAACTCTAATAACTAATATATTCACATCTATAACCAGAATGGCTGGTACAATGGCTGTCAGAGAGCAAATCTTCATAAAAGTTGGTTAAATCAGACTGAGTTGCAAAATAGCCATTAGAGATAACATGGCCTGAGTAAGAAATCTTAACCAAATAATTAAACAGGAATCACTGGCATAGTAATTCCATATAGTTTTGAGATCTAGCTGAAAATACAGAAAGAATAGTGAATGGTTTAGAAATCAAAAAATATTGAGAAAAAAAGAGAGCTATGCCCTCAAATGACAGATCCTGGGTAAAGATATAGTAATATAGAACGGAATGAAGCTAAGCAATTTACATCTAAGAAAAGAGAAAATAAAAAGAAAACTGAAAGATAAAATCAAAATGGATATATAACAGGAAAAAATAAAAAGGACAAAATAGAAAGCAAATAATACAAAGGAATCCAAAACATTCCTCACACACTTGCGCACAAAAATGGATAGCAAACTCATGGGATCTGCAGTGTTCTCCTCTATCAATACAGCACGTCTGAATATGTGCAAAGAAGTGAGGTCAAGCCAAGTGGTGGTGGTGCACTCCTTTAATCTCAGCACTCAGGGAGGCAAAGGCAGGCAGATCTCCGTGAATTTGAGGCCAGCCTGGTCTACAGAGTGAGTTCCAGGACTGCCAGAACTACACAGAGAAACCCTGTCTCCAAAAACAAAAAACCAAAAACCAAAAAAAAAAAAGAAAGAAAGAAATGAAGTCAAAGCAAGTACTGACCTAGGATACACTCAATGTGTCAAAGGAAGAACTATCTTTTAAATAATTTTGCAAATGTGTCAAAGGAAGAACTATCTTTTAAATAATTTTGCAATGATCTCATATGATGATAAAGTCAGAAGTTCTATACAGAAATATGAAGAAAATAACCCACTAAAAGCTTCTTTACTCCCCATTTCTACCTTCCACAAAAATGTATGTTGCACATAACCCTTCTTGGAGCATTCTAGATAACTACAAATATTTATGCCTATATGTTAAAGATACATATGCTCATATAAATAATGCTGTTTTCAATTTGATTTAAGGGTTCAATAGTACTTCTCAGAAATCTTACCAAGCATATAGAGATCTTTCTCATCCATTTTAAGCTGCTGTGTTACATGAGACAAATATGTAATTCATTCAAGCATGCTTCGTAATGAGCATTAAAGGTATATGGAGTTTTATGGGGGCAAGGAAGTTGGTTTTGGGGTTTCCCTTTTTGTGGGGTGAATATATGTCATTTCATTCTTGAGACAGGGACAGCATAGCCCTATTGCCTTCCCCTCCCAGGTGCTAGAATTTCAGGCATGTTCTACTGTACCAAGCTTAGTTATGTGGGTTTTCATGTGGTTCTTAACAATAATGTTGCAATGAATATCCCACTACATATATTTTCATAAACTGGTAATATTTTAGATAGGATCTGAACCTAGAAATGGAATGCCATGGTTAAAGAAAGAATAAATTTTTTTCTTCCAAAAAGGCACGTTAGTTAGTCAACCAAAGAGAGAAAACTATTCATTTCTACCACCCTTACCAAGATAGCATGCTATGGATGTTTTTTGGCTAACTGATGTTTAAATGCCATATTTGATTCTCAAATGTGTATTTCTCTAAACATGTCTCTTATCTATTTAGATTTAAATCTATGAATTACATCATTTCCCTTTTATTACTCTGAAGAGTATTTTCACTCTATAGACAATAAACCTTAATAAATATTTTTTCAGTCTATGTTTTAACTTTGGCTCCACTTTACTGAAAATATATTTTCAGTTTTGAAACAGATAAATTATTTAACATTATTATTTGTGAACTGTGTGATTGCTTAGAAAAGCCTTCTCTACACATGTTAATGCCTATCAAGTTTTACCATAAGTTTTTTTTCTATCTGACCAGGATTTTTTACATGTAAAAGATAGGTATATAAATTTTCTTCAAATCAACAGCTAAATTACCTCAACCCAGGTATTTTAAATACTTTTCCTGTCCCATCCTGTACTGACCTGAACGAAAGCCAAAAATAAATACTAAAGTTTAGGAACTCTGTCCCAGCAATGTTTTTACTTTCATTCTGTACTGTTCTGCTTCA
This sequence comes from Peromyscus melanophrys, assembly GCA_902168415.1. Taxonomy (NCBI): domain Eukaryota; kingdom Metazoa; phylum Chordata; class Mammalia; order Rodentia; family Cricetidae; genus Peromyscus; species Peromyscus melanophrys. The sequence goes on from CABHPR010142963.1 coordinate 17,704, forward strand.
AGCAGCATTACAATATACTTTAATGTCACAAGAAGGAAAGCCTTCCCCAGAACTTCCTTTCTTCATTTGGTTTTGGTTTTGTGTTTTTGGACAACTATTACATACTTACTCTTTTTTTGGGTTGTTTTTTTTTTTTTTTTTTATTTTTTTTTTGGTTTTTTGAGATAGGGTTTCTCTGTGTAGTTTTGGTGCCTGTCCAGGCTTGCTTTGAACTCACAGAGATTCGCTTGGCTCTGCCTCCCAAGTGCTGGATTAAAGGTGTGTGCCACCGCCGCCGCCTGGCTATACTTATTCTTCTAAATAGACTTCAGATGTGAGTTTCAAACGCATCAACTGGGTTTAAATGGAACAGGCATCTACGTGCTGAGAACATAGCAATGTTCCCATTTGTTCATTTCTTCCAATGAACTTTTACTGTTTCTCTCTCTCCCTTCCTCTCATCCTTTCTTCTTTTCTCCTTCTCTCCCCCTACCCAGGGACATTTATTTCATTTTACTCTGTGTATGTGTAGACTATACACACCCATGTATGCAGGGATATGTGTACACAAATGTGGAGACCAGAGGGTGATATTTGATATCTTCCTCTACTACTTCTCCACCTTCTATTTTTTTGAAGTGGGATCTCTCACTGAGCATAAATAAATATTACTGCTTTGGCTGACTGGCCAGCTAGTTCCTGATATCTGTCTGTCTCTGCCCCAAATGCTGGGGTCACAGACATACACAGCTAAGCCTGTTTTATATGGATGCTGAGGATTTGAACTTGGATCCTCTTATAGAAAATATTCTAAACTACTAAACCATCCTTCTACTTACAATGGTGGTGGTGGTGTTTGTCTGTCTTGTTTTATTTTGTTTTAGACAGTGTTTTCACTCTTTAGCTGGTGAAGAATTCATTATATAGTCAACCAGTCTACAGTCTATACAAAAATCTCAGTCCTTCATATGTGATATCAAAGTAGAGATGGGGATACAAGAATGGAAATGTGTAAGTGGAGATAGAAGTAGGGGATATAGGAGATGCAAGAGTGGAAGGGAGAGTTAACAAAAATGAAGGATATATGAAAAGTCATTTTATAAGCAATACCTATCATTTTATAAGCTAATTTTAAAATATAATTTAAGAAAAAAAGGACTTTATGTGCATTCTAATCACAAATTTTGAACCTCTGATCATTCATTGGTATAGACTTACCATATAACAAAGTGGCACAAACAGTGTGGTAAACAATGAAATCTTGGTTTAGCAAGAGGGCTCTGCAGGTAAAGGCACTTGCTGCCAAGCCTGAAGCACTGAGTTAAATCCCTGGGACCCACACGTGAAAGTGAAAACAGAGAATCCACTTCTTTGATCTGTCCTCTGATCTCATGGCATACACATACAATCATTCAATTTTTCTTGCTAATGTTTTGTTTGTTTTTAGTTTTTTGTTGGTTTGGGGGGAGTTGTTTTGGGTTTTTTATTGTTGTTGTTTGCTTTATCAAGACAGAGTTTCTCTGTGTAGCTCTGGTTGTCCTGGAATCCATAGAGATCTGTTGTGGAATATTAGTTTAAGATGTGTTACATTCATTTATGCTGTGGAAGATTTGTTTAATGATGCAAAGATGTATTGCATTCTTATATGTTTCATTTGTTTAACTCTGTGAAGCTGTGTTACTTTGTCTGTCTAAAACACCTGGTTGGTCTAATAAAGACCTGATTGCCCAATAGCTAGGCAGAAGAGAAAGGCTAGGTGGGGCTGCCAGGCAGAAAGAACAAATAGGAGAAATCTGGAGAAGAGGGAGGAGCAAGAAGAGGAGAGGAAGGCTCCAGGGGCCAGCCACCCAGCCAGCTACAGAGTAAGAAGGAAAGAAAGATATGTAGAATAAAGAAAGGAAAAAGCCCAGAGGCAAAAGGAGAAAATTTGAAAAGCTGGCTAGAAACAAACCAAGCTAAGGCCAGGCATTCATAAGAAAGAATAAGTCTCCATGTATTTATTTGGGAGCTGGGTGGCAGGCCCACAAAGAGTTTAAAAAAGAAAAAAAAAAAAAAAGAACTAGAGACATCTACCTGCCTCCTGAGTGCTGGGATTAAAGGTGTGCACCACCATGCCCAGTTCTTTTGCTAATATTTTAAACCAAGACTTAAATTTTTTAATTTACTTTTTTGTTTTCTGACACTTCATGTTTTTATCCTGTTTATGGTCTCTGTTCATGCAGCACACTGTTTCACAGAAGTTGTTGCATGCTTGCTGCATACAACCATAAAGCTCAGAAACATTCATCAATAAGCAAATATTTTGGTGACTGAGCCAGGCTGGGTAGATCTTGGGTTGGTTCCTTGCATCTGTCACGTCATTCTCCAGGGACAAGTATAGCAAGGCAATGGCAGAGGAAAGAGAGAAAATACTCAGCAAAAATATGTTTCAAGACCCTGACAGACTCATTTATCCTAATGACTCACAAACGCAAAGGACCAAACCAAGAGTAGTAAATGCATGCATCTGACTTAAAGGAGGGGAGGGGAAGTTGTTTTGAACATTGAACATTCATTACTGGTCCAAAAACCAGACCCAAAAAAAAAAAAAAAAAGCCAATAACAAATTAAAGGAAAAGGAGTTTCTTGTTGCTGTGGTTTATAAAGATACAGTCCTTCGGAGTAGGGGGACACAAAGGATAAGGTGGGGAAGCATGGTAGCAGATGGCTCCACAGTGGAGAAGCATGTGGCTAGAACTCTTCATATCTCAGATTAACATATGCTCATCTATCTTTCTCCATCTCCCTTTTTATTCATATCTCAATCTCAGCCCATAGGATGCCACCAGGATGAATCTTCCTAATACTTCATCCACTGAGGAAACACTATTACAGATATACTCAAAGGTATATCCCAATAATACTCTATTCATTTATTAATCTAATCAAGTTGACAATCAAAATTAACCAACACAATATCTAAATTATTGTGGCTATTTCACACATCTATTGAGAAATCTCAACCTGAAATCTCCAAATTTTTCTTACTTTTTTATTTAAATAAATACCCTTCCCCTGAGATAGCAAAGCAATGATCATTTTTTCACAGCCGTTTACACAAGATGCATAATGATTCTATTTTATTATTTATCCAGCACCAGACACTGGAAAGAAGCTCTCTTGCTCACACTGACCCCAGTAAAATACACTGCTAAAACGTTAACTGACAGTTACCCTATTTACATCTAGCCTTTGCTATGGGATATCTTTCTGTATGTTGTGAATACATGTTGCCCTGATTGGCTGATAAATAAAGCTGCACTGGCCTATGGCAAGGCAGCTTAGAAGCAGCCAGGAAATTCAAGCAGATATACGGAGAGGAGAAAGGAGAGGAAGGGGAGAAGCCAGCTGCCACCTACGGAGCAGCAAGATGCCAGCAGACCAGTAAAGCCACAGCAACGTGGCAATCTATACACAATAGAAATGGCTTAAATTATAAGCTAGCAAGAAGCCTGGCACAGGCCATGAATTGGTAATTAATATTAAGCCTCTGAATGTTTATTTTATAAGCAGCTGAGGGACCACAGGGCCAGGCAGAACCAGAGAAAACTTATGGCTACAAGCCTTGAACTAATTCTGGAGTACATACTCATTTGCTCAATTTGTGCACTTAGTAGTTTGTCTAGTACCCATCTGCTAAAGAGAAGTAGAAATTTCTCTTTCAATGTCTGAGTCTCTGGCTATACTGAAGCATCACACATAATAATGTCTTTGCTGTTGTTGTTCAAACAGCATAGGACTTTAAAGACTTCATTCCCAGCATGTACTGTTCCAGTGCTCTCCTGGTATCCAGCCGGATGAAAAGGCATAAACATGTATATCAGAAGATAGTGCTTGAAAGACCTTCTGAAAAGATCTTACATTTCTTTCTAGGAATGCCAGAAGGACACCCATTATGTGTAGTTACCATATAACTCTAATGATCTACTATCTTAAGATCTAGCCTTACTCCATATCAGGCCACTTAATGGCTTTCTTGAGCCTACCTAGACTGTTAAAAATAGGGCTGTGCTACAAACAGTCAAGGAATCAAAGCAAAGTTTCTTTAAATCTCTCCTGAGCTATTCCAAAATGAATTAGGTAAAGCTGAGAAGACTCTAGTAAATCTTAGAACTTCAGTTCATATATCTCTGTAATTTTTATTAGTGCTGACCTCACTGTTCAATTTAAGAAGTTCTTTTTCACTTCCTTCTGAGAGCATAAGAGTGTTTCTGATCCACATATAACAGGCCTGCCGGGGATATTTCTTACACACCCTAAAGAAGAGGACCAGAACAAATACACAATAAATGAAAGGACAAACTTTGATGTTAGCCTCTCCAAATATGGCATATTTGCTATTATTAAAGCATCCATGAGTTCAGAGAGAGAGTACATTACAGGATAAGGAAAATAAATCATAATATTCTGGAATACAAAGTATGTTTCTTCAAATAATGTCACTGCCACAAGACACTATAGTAGAGGGGCTCCTTAACCAACCTCATCTTCCCTTTCTCTTTGTTACGCTGCACAACTCGGCTAGTGGATTTGATGTACAGGTGCCGATGCAGTTCCTCGATGAGAACCAAGTGCAGGTTCATCTTCTTGCTGTGAAGTTCCAGCCTGAGGTCACTGAGTCCTTCCACCTGGAGCAGTGGGCCCTCCAAAGACTCCACTGCTGACACCTGAAACAGGAAAGAAAACCAAGTAAGTACAGCTAGAGTCTAGGCAAACCTCAAGTAAGAAAGAAGGGGAGTTCCTGAGAACTGTGTATGCAATATCAGATTCTACAGAGTAGCATGTGGATTAACCTAGTATGGCCCTTAAGGTTCTGCTAAGATAAACAGAACAAAAGACAAAAATAAAAGGAAAACCTGACAAAAGAATACATAAAGCCATGTAAGGCACCACAGCAAAGCTGTAGGTACTATTTACTGTCATACACATTGCTTGTCCAAGTACACATGTAAAATAACTATATTAATTCATGTTTTCACTAGAATTTCAAATACTGATGGTTGAAATCAACTTCTTTTGAGGGGTTTTTTTTTAGTTTGGGTTATTTGTTTTGAGACAGGGTCTAACTATGTGGCCCTAGGTGGCTTCAAACTCACAATCCTCTTGCCTTAGACTCCCTAGCACTGAACCACCACACGGGCTTGAATCAACTTTTAATAAAACTTACTCTTTAACACTAAACTAAGTCAAGGCACACTGCATAGACATTTTATTAGCTTCTTCTCATGGTAATCATGAGCCAGACAGAGCTCAGTTGGCTAAGGTCACATACGTATCTATAAAGAACCAAGCTATCTCTCTCATTTTTCTCATATGCACATGCATATGGACATAAATGCACTTTGGCATGCAAACTACAGGTGAGAAGTAGCAACCATGACCTCTTGATAGTCTGAGTCAATCTGATAAACAGAGGGGACTGAAATGGAGAACTGAGGATAAAGTACAAAGGAGATATTCTTAAGATGGCTTAAGAGATATTAAAGATAAGAAGGAGTGAACGAATCAAATCGTACAGGAATGCCTATAATAGAGAAGTTGAAAGACAGGGAATCAAAAGTAACTGACTTTAAAAAGTGAAGTGATAACTGGGAGGTGGAGAGGAGCACATGTGGTATGATCTCATTTCTTTGTGTAAGTTCAATTATTTCTCTGTGTGATAATGCTCTTTTATATTCTGAAAGGAAAAAGGTGAAGGGCATACTCTATTATTACTCAGGAGTGGGGCAAAAGGTGAAGAGAACTTGAAGGCTACAAGGTGGGAGAGGAAGATGAGGAAGGGGGAAAAAAAGATGACTGCAAGCTAAGCCTGAAGGAGGAAAAAAAAACACCCCAGCTCCCTGAGGAACTAAGGTCTATGGTTATTCCCTGCTTAGGTTATGCTTCTCAGTATTTCAGATAGGTGTAGCTAAAGGCAATAATAGCACCATTTACAACTGGGTAGCACATTAAACCTGATTATGGATATAAATAAGACCCTAACAACTAAATCATTCATATAAAAGCAATAGTTAAAAAAAGTCATGAAATGCATTGGTAATCAAAAATATTAATCACAGATCTACAGTTGTCTATGGAGTCATCAGGGAGCTTGTAGACAATGAATACAGAAAGCTCTGTGGCTGTCAAATACAAACCAGCCCAAAATGACCTAAAAATAATAATAAAGTACAATGGCTGACCAATAAACACATCACTTGTTTTGTGATGTGCTATAATCAAATGTCAGTAGTAAATAAGTTTTCTTAAGTTAAAGCAAGAAAAAATCATGGAGTGGAAGATTGACAAGCCCTGGGCCAGCTCTGCCCTCTGAAGCCTGCCCATTCATTTTCACACTGACTTGCAACAGCCCCTGCTATGACAGCCCCTGGGCCCTGTGCAAGCTGCCAGTAATTCCGAATGGAAAGGCAGACTCATAAAATGACCAAAGTGTCCCCAAGGAGGAAAAACAACAACAAATTCATTTATACTCATGCCCTAAAATGGATTTTAACTCAAGTCTCTAGTGAAGAAAACAGGATGCATTAACCTTCAGTGACATCTAGATCCAGAAAATAAAAAATAATTTGGTAAACCACTGGTCCATCGTATAGCCTTATCCCTTGAGGTAATTAAATCCAGCCAAAATATTTAAGCTTAAAAACTACCCACTGCACATCCACACTTGACTCGCTTGTAGGAATTCGCAAGAAAAGGATTTAATTCATATCCCAAATACAAATTTACATAACAAGACAACTTCCAAAGACACTCAATCAAAAAAAAATTTTTTTAACTTCAGATAAAACAATACCATGCCTAGCAAACAGTGCTCACAGGAGTTATTTTTAACAGTACCTATTTACTAGAAGGATAGAGAAAATTCATAGATTAACATGGTGTTTCAATACAGCATTTAAGCAAGTGTTCTTCAGCACACCATTGCAGTCATTTACACAACAAGCTTTCTGACTGTTTCCTTAAAACCAAATATAATTCTCTCTCTCTCTCTCTCTCTCTCTCTCTCTCTCTCTCTCTCTCTCTTCCTCCCTCCCTCCCTCCCTTCCTCCCTCCCTCCCTCTTACACACACACACACACACACACACACACACAAAATCAAGGATAGTCATAAAACTTAGAACTTTGAAATCCTCAACAAAAAAGACAATAGAGAATAGTCTCTGTGGTTATTTGAATGAGAATGTCCCCATAGGCGAATATGTTTGAATGCTTGGTCTCCTATTAGTGAAACTGCTTAGGAAGGATTAGTAGGTGTGGCCCTTTTGGATGAGGTATGTTACTGGAGGTGGGCTTTGAGGTTTCAAAAGTCCACAACAGCATCAGTCTCACTCTTTCTTTGCCTGCAACTTTTGGATCAGATGCACGCTGTTAGTTACCTCTGCAGTGCTATGCCTGCCTGCCTGCCTGCTGCAATGCTCCCTACTATTCTAGGATATTTCTGTGACAGGTCTTACCATGCTGATGTTTGTTGGAACATGGAAGATTTGGGGACCTTGGATTAGGAAAGCAGCTGAATGCTTTAAACAGGGATTAATGGTGAATATAGTAGTGCTGAGAGCCATGTAAACTATGGAGGCCCAGCTCAAGAGGTTTCAGAGGAGAAGAATATTAGAGCCCTAGAGACCATTCTTATGATATTTTGGCAAAGAATGCTACTGCTTTCTGCCTTTGTCCTAAAAATCTGCTGGAGCCTAAATTGAAGAGTTTTAGAATACTGGCTTTGGCGGAGGGATTTCAAGGCAGCCTACCTAGTGTTGACTGTGTTACAGGGTTAGTAGCGATCACTCTTATGCAAATCCACAACGAAAAGGAGCAAACAGGACAAAGAGAAATACAAAATGTACAGTTTGAGGAGAAAGGGAGCACCAGGAAGTGTAATGCTGGAGCCAAATCTTGTGCCAAGGAGATAAGTTTAAAGAAAAGCTGATGCTAAATGAAAGAAAGAGAGTGGTAACCTCTAGGGCAAGACCAGACCCAGCTAATCCTGAAATTTGGGGAAAGAGAAGGTCTGAGGGATTTCCTAGGCCTAAACAACAAGGAAAGCTATGCAAATGTTATTCAAGGAGGGAGCACAGGTCCCAGCCCCAGCAAGCAGAAGAACTTGGCTGCACAGGCCAAGTGGTTCTAGATTTAGAATCAAGGGTATAGGAAATGGGTCGTATAATCTTCCTCCCCAGTCAAGGAAAGCCACCAAGGCCAGACCTGTGACAAGGGAGTCCCTACCTGGAGGCCCAGAGAGACTAGCTATGAAGGTGAAACCTAGAGTGCATTGGAGCCCCCAAGATGTTGGAGGTGACAGAGCTGCAGTGAGATAGCTGCCAAGGAGAGCTGTATACAGTAAGTAAAAGCAGCCCCAGAGAGAAAAATGTATTGCAATCAATAAAGCTAGAAGGAGTGGAAGACTGGAGGAACCCTCTGAGAATTTGGAGTTTGTCCTGCTGGATTTCAGTCTTGCTTTTGCCCAATATTTCCTCTTTATGCCCCCTTTCCTCTTTTTTTGGAATGGTAATGTATATTAGGTGCCACTGTATGTTGGAAATATGTAAGCTGCTTTTCCCATGTGAGATTGCCTTCAGTCTCAGGGGAGACTTTGAACTTTTGAAATAGTGTTGAAAATGAAAGACTATGGGGACTTTTGAAGTTTAACTGAAAGTATTTTGCATTATAATATGACTACAACCCTATGGGGGCCAAGGAGTGGAATGTGGTGTTTTGAATGAGAATGGCCCATAGGCTCATATCTGTGAATGCTTGGTTCCCAGTTAGTGGAACTATTGGGAAGGATTAGTAAGTGTAGCCTTGTTGGAGAAGGAGTGTCATTGGGGTTAGGCATTGAGGATTCAAAAGCCCACAGTTCTCTCTGCCTGCAACTTGAGTATCAGATGTGAGCGCACAGATACTACTCCAGAACAATGCTTGCCTTCCTACCACCTGCTCCCTGTCAAGATAATCATAAACTAATCTAACCCTCAGAAATTGCAAGCAAGCCTCCAATTTAAGCTTCCTTTTAGAATTAGCCTTGGTCATGGTGTTTCATCACGCAACAGACAGTCTCTTATTTCTGTAAGAAAACACAATTGTTTTATTTTGGAGGCTTCAAAATTATTTACAAAGTTAAAATTACAGAAGTCAAACAAGCATTTTAAAATACAGAAAATGGTCATGTTATAAAATAGTTCACTGGGTAAGTCAGTTTTCCCATCACAGGGACAGAACATCAGAGATAAGTAACTTGCAAGGAATCCGTTTTTATTTGGGCTCATGGTTTCGGAGGTTTCAGTCCTTGCTGACCAAATCCTATTGCTCTGGGCTTATGGCAGCACCATGTGTACAGCAGGAGAATGTAAAAGAGGACAACTGCTCACCTCACAAAGCTAAGAAGCCAATACTCTTTTCCAGATCACCTCATCCCATGATCTAATGTATTTCTACCAAGCCCCACCTCCTGATATTTCTACCACCCAAGAGTGTGCCACAGGCTGGAGGTCTTAAGGATGTGGGCCTCTGAGGGAGTGGGTTGACTAGGATCACTTATCAAATAACGTATCAATAAAGCAATAACAAGAATTTAAGATACTGCTATATTAAAAGATACAAAAACAAATTGGCTTCAGGAGGTTAGAATTATCAAAATTGGGTTCCTAAGTATGGCAGTCAACATAGAATTATGTTACAAATATGTATTAAAATTATAAAACTAGACAGACAACATTCAGAATGTAGATAATTAGCAAATACCTAAGGATCACTTCACAGAACCGATCTTGTATATTTATAATCGAGCAGTCTTAAATAAACTTCTAGAATTCTCTAACATATCACATCATTCTTTAAAGTTGGATTGTTATATAATGAAAAGAATCAACTAAAAAGATTTGAAGTTTTTTTACATATATATTTTTTAAATAAACATTGTAGTAAAGAAAAAAGATACTACTAGCAGGGAACATTTTAAATACTTCTTGGAAATTTTTGTACAATTTTTTGATCATATTCATCCTCCATCTCTGAACTCATCCCAAATATACCCTACTTCCCTTCCCACCCAACACTGTATCCTTTCCATCCCTTCTCCATCATCAAGGGCTCAAATGTTCTTAGATACATGGCCTACCACTGGCATATGGTCAACTTATCTAGCACAGTCCAAATATACAATTACCAAACCAAAAGTTCAAAATCTTTTGCCTGTTGGTGACATCTATGTCTACTAAAAATAAAGTCTTTGTAATGAGTATGTAGTGAGCTACTTAACTATAGCTATGTCATCTCATGAAAATATTCCTAACAATACTTTTAAGTGAAAATTATCTTAGGTAAAACTAGTCTCTGGACCAACCCTAAATTCCTATAAAATGTGACCCTCAGCTAAAGATTAACTGCCTGACCATTTAACTGCTATCTCTCTGCTTCTGTAAACAAGGCTTGCTTGTTGCAGATGTCCAGAGTTGCCTTTCTGTGTATCACAATTGTGGGTTTTGGCCTTAAAAACTCAAACCAACTGGAGATCGAGGCTGCTTCCTGCTAAACTGCTTGAGACAGTCCTGCTGGAGGTTAATATTCCATTCAACTTATTCAAGCCACTGGAGTTTTCCTCTTCAGGTACCCATAAATAAATAACTGCCATGGCCATTTGTTTCTTCCTACATTTTATTTCTCAATTTGATGTTAGCATCAAGAACTGAAGATCATTATTTCATAGTAATTGACTATCTTCAGCAACCCTTAAACTTTTAAGCAACAACAGCAGCCAAAGTCTGATTTTTGTGCTCTGTTGTGAATCAGTGGAAACATTTGAGGGAACACTTGGAAGTTGGCCATTCTTAGCACCTACTGCATTAAAGAAATGCTGTAAAGGAATTTTTTTTATTTGGGTGAGGAGAGATTTGCATAGGTATATGAAATTAGCAACTATTTCTAAAAGAAATTAAGATACAAGCAAAAGAAAAGAAGAAGAGAAGCAGGAGCCTTCACCCTCATTCCCCTAAATGGACCCTTACTCCCAAGTGTCCACCTAGCTGTAAATGGCTAGAGACATCTACCTCCAGGTCTCCTGTGGAGATGCCCTGGTTCAGACCTCTAAGCAAGTGTGAGACCAAGAATCCTACATCCTTCTACTTCCAACTGCTTCTACCTTACTGCAGTTAATTTGAAAAATTTTAAATATTTATCAGACAGGAACTAAAAAAAGCAACTGAACAAAGCTTTAAAGATAACAGTTTTAGATATTACTGCTTTCACAGGTCATAATGATCAAATATTGGTTATTTAGCTTATTTCAAACTGTGAAAATCGCCAGACTCACAATTAGTAGAAACAAAGAAAAATCTTGCTGTCCCACAAAGAAACATGCAAACAAAGCAAAAGTGACATGGAAAAGCAATTGTTTTTCAAAAAGGGGTGTACCAGAACCCAAACCAGTCTAGCAAGCACACCAAGGGCTAAGAAGGCTTCTATCTATTATCCCTAAATGGTGGATCACTAACCACAAAAGTGTCAGCTCAAGTCTGTAAACCGGTGGTAGCTGGACAGGAGGTTAAGCAAAAGTGTATTTTGTGTGTGTGTAAAGTTGCCAGGCTCCTGTGCAACACTGTGGTTTTCTGAGTCTTTGTAATCTTTTTTCACTCTTAGTCTTTCCTGCTGGTGTGAGTGACTAGCTCATCCACAACGGGGAAGGAGAAGTTTGAGGAAATAGAAGTCCTTGTCAGCACTACTTTTGATAAAATTTTAAAATCAAAGTTTCTCCCACAATTAAGTCATTTATACCAGACTCTAACAAAGCACAGAGGCCAAATGGACTAAGAATGAAAAAAATTACAAAGACTCTGAAAACCACAATCTGCATAGGAGCACATCAACTTTACACACACACAAAATATACTTTTGCTTAACCTCCTGTCCAGCTGCTACCTGTTTACAGACTTGAGCTGACAATAGTTTTGAAACAATTTTGATAACCTTCCTAATTTAACCTTGAAAAGGTCTAGTCTTTGCCTCCTTGAATGTGCCTGTGATTTGTCAAAGCATGTGTGGCCAGAAATAAATATTATTCCTGAGTAAATATATTTGGAAAGCTGTTCTACCTATTATTATTTTAGTCTGATAAACCTAATAATTTCAGGAGCAAGTCTGAAAACTTTAGAGTATCTGGGACATCATAGTACTATTGTAAAATACTGTGTTCTTTATATAAGTCTGAAGAGTATCCTCTTCCTGAAATCTGTACTAAAACCTTTCCTTAATGAATTCCCACTTTGCTAAATATTCACACATGCAACACAGCTCTGCATATTTAACTGCATCAGATGAATCAGGAATATTTTTACTAATAGACTATAACACCATAAGTAAGAGATATGAAGTATAAAAGGTAAATCTGTTAGGATTCTGTACATGCACAGCTCGAGGTCTTGTCTGGCGCCTTACGTCATCAGCAGCCCACTACGTACCGCCTTAAAAAGCTGATACAGACCCCCACGCTCTCTCTGCACCTCTCTTTCTGTGTTTCCTCTCTCTGTTCCCTCCAATAAAGTTCTAAAAACTAATATTGGGTTCAGACTGTGCTCATGCGACCCTAGGGGCTGCAGTCGCATCCCGCTGTGTCTCACCGCTGCCACCTCGGCTCCGCTGCAGTGTCTCCACTACACTTGGTGCAATTGGTGAGTCCCTTCCTGTGGCTTTGCAGCCTGAGGTATATTATTTGCCAGACCTCTCGTGGGGATGGGGGGTGGGGTGGGGGGTGTCCTCAGACTGCACAGGCAAGGACACATTCTGTCTTGACAAAGTATAGGATGCTGTTGGACCACCAGGTGGTCCACGTGCTGCATACGCTCCCAACCCTTACTCATAATGGTGTTTTGAGTAACTTGTGCTGATTCATAGATCCTTTTCCTTGCCTCAGGGACGCCTGGGATTAGAGTCTGATCCTATTTTTCTCTCTCGGCTGCAACCATGGGACAAAGGGGTGGATACCAGTAAATTTGGCAGTTATCAGTAAATTTGGCCGCATAACAGCTTCTTGGGAACTTCTGCCAGCAAATGGGCAAATGAAAAGAGTTACTTTATCCCCAAACTTTCTGCTAAAGCTCTGAACCCTCCTCCTTCCCCATTTCTGATGTTTTCTCTGCCACGTGCAACCATTTCTGTCTATCTGACTTCCATTTTCCGCTCTCCGGCAGTGGGCGGGCTTTAACCCACCCCACCTAACTCCTAAACAAGGGGGCAGGCTCTCTACTGTTGTATGGGCCGCTTCTGCTGACTCTCACCCTAACTCACCTTAACTCCTCCCACTCATTCTCAAGCTGCCGTGAGAGGCACAGACGGGTTTGGAAGCGGGCTAGGATCCATGAAAATAAGTTTACATTAGTCAGGATGGCTCTTGAGCCAGAGATCAGTTTATAGCTTGCCCTCAGGCAAGTCTTCCAAAAACTGTCCTCAAGCCAGCAAACATCAAGGAAAAAAAAATTCAAGATACGGAGTAAAATCCATCTCTTGTTCCCCAGAACTGACTAAAACTTAAGCATCTAGAGAGCAAGGCTCCTGACCTCACAGGCAAAAGTGTCATCTGTGGCATTCAAGGTGTGCCAGGGAAGAGATAAAAAAAACCCGAGAACAAAATTGCCAAGTGCTGGCACACCTGGCTCCCGAAAGCTGTTGGGTCCCTGTTTTAAGTGAGGAAAAAGGCCGTGTGGGCTAGCCAGTACCCTGCCAGGCCATCAATAGCTTTGTCGAAAGTGCTGCCTAAAAAGACAACCGGTCAGCTGACTTGACTGCCCCCAGGCACCAAGATGGCATAAGAACATCAAGCTAAGACCTCCAGCAGACCTAGGCTTGGCTACAGGCTCGCAGGGAACCCAGAACGCAGCATGGAAGCGATCCGTTTCTTTCTTTCTGGACACCAGAGCCACTGACCCATTCCTGGGAGTTTGGGGATATCACCTCTCCTCATTTCCCTATTGTCGGGATAGGGAGGACAGCTTTACCCACCTCATCAGACTTAATTGTACTTTCAGGGTTACTTAATGGGAAAAGATTTCCAGCTAAGATAGGAGCTTTCATTTCATTGCTCCTTCCATGTGCCTCACTCCAGACCCACCTGCCTGTGCTTCTCCTCTTTGTGCACATAGACAGGGCCCTTATTCCAAAGAAATATGTTCTCATGCACCACAAGCTTTTCTTTCTCTTCCCAGTTCCCTGTTCTAACTCACTGCTCAGCTAATGGTACAGGACCACCACAGAACTGGAGTCCAGAGATCATCAAGTAAGAAAATGTAACAGCTAAAAGGTATTTACACCCCCAGACCCAAAAGTATCTGGGCTCCACAAAAACAGACTTTCATATAACCATTTATTACTGTTAAATGCTCTCAACAATTGATCACCTGTCTCCTGGATGCCAAACTAGTAAAGGAAACAGGTGCGTTAAATAATCTGTCTCTGATAAAGCTTAACATGTTCCAATCTCTCTGTCTCTCTCATTAACACTAACCAATACAAGCAGAGTACTAAACACCACAAATGGTCACTAATCTTCTCATGGCTGCTTCTTAACATGTTTAAAATTTCTCCCAAGCTCCAGAAACCAGCTTAAATCCATCTGGACAGGTCAGATCTGCTTCAGGCCTTTCCTGTCTCATCAGCATCCTGTCAGACACAAAAGCAGCCAGGGTGCCAAGCCAAGAGGGATGGACAGCTCCAGAGCAGGACAGCCTTACACCATCCCAAGACACCTGTCTACCTCGGAAGACCCCCTTCCTTCTTCCGCCTAAGAGCCAACCGATACCCACCAAGTCAGCTGGAAGCTGTTTTTCCAGGAGAAATGACGCCTCTATTCCTATTTATTTGTTTTTATAACAAGCAAAAGTCTGGAATGTTAGGATTCTGTACATGCGCAGCTCGGGGGCCTTGTCTGGCAGCTAAAGTTATCAGCAGGCGACTACGTACAACCTTAAAAAGCCGACACAGACCCCCATGCTCTTTCTCTCTCTGCGCTCCTCTTTGTTTCCTCTCTGCTCTGCTCCTGCCATCTTTCTGTCTCTCCAGGCCTGGTTTCTTTCTAATAAAGCTCTTTCTAACTCTGGTAGTTGTAGGCGTGACTCGTAACTTTTCCACCGCGCCCGTGACCCACCAGCACCGTTCATCCTTTCAAAATCCATGTTCATCGATGAAGTGTAAAAAGTAAATCTCAGTTGCTGATGTAAACTCAGTGACATCACCCACTCAACTTTTGGCTATACCATGATAGCTCTTGTGGTTACAAGAGCTACTCCATGAAAAAAATATTAGGTAGGAATAAGAGTGTGGGGTATATAAAGGAGACTAAAAGGAGTCCATTCAAGGCTCAGAGCAATAATGAGGTTTAGGGGAGGTTTGGGGGTTTATAGGAAAAGCAATCTCTGATGCTTCCCTAGAGAAAGCAATTTTTGGGTTCTCTGTAGCTCTACATTGCCAGTGTCTGAAGGCCTCAGGGCTATTGACAGTCTGCTACTTAAGACAGACTTCCCAAGATAGCTGCACCACCGAGCAAGGCCAAGTGCCTGGAGCAAGAACATATTTTCCCCACCAAGTCCTCAGTCTGTATGCTAATCAACAGTGATCAGGTCAGACAATCAAAACTGCCCATTCTTAAACCAATCTGATAACATACCATTGATCTGACCTATTCAGGGCCCCATCTCCCTCTGGAAGCCCAGCATCTACAATGCAGACTCAGCAGGCTCTCATCATTACAAACAGGACACTGTCTAGCTCCACTCTCCTTTCATTAGTGCCAGGGTTATTGCATGTTTTTATTTAATAAACCTTCATCAGCTCAAATGAAGGGTTGTTATTAGTTGAGCTAACAGCCAAATGATAATACTCCAGAGAGATATCAGTGCTTGTTGGTGCATTAACAAAGAGAGAAGAAGGGCTGAGGTCAAGCACACCTCAAGTAAATGAGGTGATATTGGGTACTCAGGGCTTAATGCAATAGACTGCCTGAGAGATAATGGAATTTAGAGAATAAAGCAAATAACATGAAGTTATTGATAAGTGAATAAAGGAAGGAGGGCCTGTAAGATAAATATCGGCAAATAAAAGGCCATCTGTGAATTTCTTCTTTAGACTCTTTCAACTCTATCTCAGAAAACAAAAGCCCAAAGAGACCAAATAGGATTGTAGTTTCATCAAAGACCTCACCACATTAGCACCACAGCCCATACTCTCATTAAGCTCTTCTTGAACTCCGTTTGGACGAGCACTCCGTCTAAGTTGTTTCTTTTTACCCCTCTATCGTGGATTCTGCCACAAATAGCTCTTGTATTTCATTAGAGCAAGTTTTCTTCTTTTTTTCTGTCTTGAGGTAGGGCCAATTGGGTCTCCTAAGATATTCATCAGGCCAGACGTCACACAATGACATTAGCTGAGAGATAAAACGTACAAACCTTCTATTACATGAGACCTTTAAAGGTTAACTAGGTGCCTATCTTGATGTTATGGGGGAGGGGGTGATATTGTTTCCTTAAGCTTTATTTTTCTTCCACATTCCAAAAGTAATAAATGTTTAATCAAGGGAACTTGAAAGACACAAAAATTCACAAAGAAGAACTTCATTCATCAAAGTTCTTAAGCATGTCGTTTTTTTCATTTTGTAATAAATTAGGAACATTAGCACATAATAAAAACCTATGAATGTGTTGTGCCATCATACCAGTTCACACTATGAGTACATCACAAATGACTTAAATAAATTCCCTAATTGTAATTCATTGCAAATGTCTATCACAAATCTTACTGTGATAAATAGCTATATCCATAAAAACATAAACACAGGTGCTCCTGAACACAGAATAGTTGAAAAATCTTCCTTAGCATAAAATTCTACAAGTAGAATTCTGATCCAGGGGTCCTGAGGCATAAAACCAAATTAAGAGTCTTTGTATTCTAAAAAGCCTCACCAAAAATAAATAAATAAATAAATAAATAAATAAATAAATAAATAAATAAATAAATAAAAGCCTTACTTTCCTGATTAAACTACATTTGACACCTTACTGAATGAAAAAAAAAGAAAGAAAGAAAGACATGGCTACTCCTAGGTACTGTGGGGGAGTTTGTTGGAGATACAATGGAGAACATAGTCAGAAGCAGGGACATCTGGGAGAGTCCAGAGGGAACATGACCAGACTGAGCTGGGTCATGTAAGGAGAGAGACGGGGAGGGAGCAAGAAAGGAGCCTCAGACCAAGAGGGGGTGGCTTAGACAAAGAGACTGGCCAAGAGAGTAGATGAAAAACACTAGGTAACCAAAATGGCTGGATTATATAGGGAGCAGGGAGGGCAGCCCTGCTCCTGGGCTAGGGAATAGAAAAGCTCAGGGTATGCATGAGATATGCCAGCTAGAAGGGCCCTGAAACACATAGACACTGAGGGACTTGCAAGAACTTGGCAGCTAGGTCAGCATCTGCTTTGATATGTTTTGATATGTTAATGGACTTCTCAGTTAGCCTTTTGTCCCAGGGTTTGAGACCTAACACAAAAAAGAAATGTAAACTGCATACAAGGAAAGGGGCTCCCTTGTTTGGATCCTGTGTTCCTTTCAATTCTCAGTTCTCACCAGCACTAGAAAAGAAATTCTCTTTTAACAAGTGTCCTAATCCCTTGTCACTTACCTAGCACCTTGTTAGCCTGGGAAAAGAAAAAGTTTTAGAACAACTCTCCTAGGAGCTCTCAGAGCATCTCTTCAAACTCACACTTAATCTAGACCATTTCAAGTGTATTCTGCATGTGTCCCTAAAACCATTGGAAATGCTGAGCAGTCTCACCAGCCCTTTACTAACAAGCATTCTGAATATTCCATAAAGGAAAGGGGGCAGTTCATATTAACAGCTAGGGAAACACACTAATTAGAATCAGGATGAATTCAGAGAAAACAGACGTTGTAACAAGTTAATTCTAGCCTGTCAAGGTAAGTAAAAATTACTAAGCATTCTCAGACCATAATCAGGTTGACACACATACATCTATCATCTAAACTAGCATAAAGATCTAGTTCACATCTGCCTGAAGACCAGTCAAATATCTGTTCAGAGAAGCCCACAGGTGAAACAGAAACGAAAATGTAATGGATGACAACAAATAACTTGGGCATTATTCTGGACCATTCCTCCTCTAAACTCAGGTGTGTAAACACTTGTGTAGTTTACCTGACTAAACAACATGTGTACCCTAGTGACACTGGCATCAGGACAGAAATGCTGCTGGTGCAGTGTAAACAAGTCAGGACTACTATCTGTTCTTTTCACTTGGCAGTGGTAATAATGGTGACAGTGATGGCACCTATAGCATTTTAAAACTTTATACTGCTTCACATTTGACAGAGCACATCTTGCATGCAATATTTCACCTTTATTCTCACAACAATTCAATATTTATCATTTTTATAGATAATAATACTAAGAATCAGGGCCAGAAAGTGATTCACCTGTCTAGACTGAAAGCACTGGTGACTTGTTGAGGCAGGACCAGAATCTAGAACATCTTAGATTGAACCCCTTTTTGTTCCCACTTTGTCGCACTGACACAGACACAATGTGTCAATTAATAAAGTTGTACCCCAATTTCAATCCATTAAAGCCATGCAGTAAATCAGACTAACAGCAAAGATTCAAGAGGTACATGAGCAAGATTAGAGTACAGAGTCCAAACCTGTTGAATTGCCTAGCTTAACTAGTACACTAAACTCTTTTAAACCACATAATCTGCCTGTAACATCAGAATACAAGCCAGACGGTCATCATGAATGTAAATATCACCATTGTAGTTTTACACAAATAATTGCTTTGCAACTATTAATACTTTGAGTTGGTGTTAAACAAAGGCAAGGACAATGAGTCTTGCTCCATTCAACAGCACAAGCTAAACCCTACACCAAGAATTACAAATTTGACTATAAACTGGCATTACTTGGAGACTGTCAAAAACAACCAAAGTCAGCAGCCTACCACCAGAGACTTCAATTTCATCAGTCTGGGTTGTGGCCTAGACTTTAGAATTCTTGGGAGATCCTCCAATGCACAGTTTAGGAATCACTGCTCCAGACAACATAAATGAAAATTACTAAA
>CABHPR010142964.1:0-27899 GCA_902168415.1 Peromyscus melanophrys
TTTTTTAAATTGAAAGTCCATGCCTAACATTTTAGCTGCTGGATTATTAAAGTCACAGAATGAAATATGAATCTTAATCACCAGTGCCCTATGGGTTGAACAAGTCACTTTCCCAGGTAGCCAGAGTGTTAACTGCCCTTCGGAACTCATTGTTCAGTGGTAGTCATTACGGCTGCTCTGGGGAAATGCATCTCAAAGCATTCAAGTTACAAGGTACTGACTTCTCAGGCAGCAGGGTGTGTCTGCTCCCCACAGGTGAGAACCAAACAAGCTGCTCATCTGGTAGGTGGGTCTTTCTTGTTACGAGTGTTTTCATTATTGATTTGGATTGTCATGTGTGTGACTTGAAGACTTCGCTCTTAACTCCATGATAGTGTGGACGTATCATTGCACAGTTCTCACGAGTGAAATACATGTCTAGTCCCTATGTTGATTCTTTGTAGGAGACCAGTTCCAAAAGCCTGCTTGGAACTTCCAAGAAGAGTCAGCTTACAATTTCCTCTTGCACAGAGAGGCAGTGTGATTGCTGTACTGGTCCTTAGCGCATTTGGAGATTAAAATGCAGTAAGTTAGGTGGTCTTAGAATTGTCCTGCATTGTATAGAATCTCATAAAGTGTGGGAGAGATGAACAGGGGCTTAGAATCTAGTTTCCAGTTTCCACAGGCCACTCAGGTTCAGAGACTTCTGATGAGGGGGGCGGGGGGATGGAGAGATGGCTTAGTGGTTAAGAGCACTGAGCTGCTCCTGCAGGCTTTAGTTCACAACACCCACACGGTGGCTCACAACTGTCTGTAGCTCAAGTTCCAGGGTATTTGATGCTTTCTTCTGACATCTGTGAGCACCAGGCATGTACCATGTGGTACACATACATACATGCAGGCAAAACACTCATGCATATAAAATAAGAATAAGTTTTCAAAAATTCTGGTGGATTTGCCTAATTTCTCTGAGTCTTCAGTTTTCTACCTCTTTGCTTTCTAGCCATTATCCATTCATCCATCAAACCACCTTGCATACATACAATTATGAGAATGAAAATACTAAATAGCTTTCATCAGTAACCAACACATTGTCTGAAATTTGGTAGATTCTTGATACGTATTAATTTATCCTCTTGACCTCCCTTACCCCATTGTTGAATACCAGAAGAAAGAAAATATAAAATTCAAAGACAGTTCTTTTTTTTTGATATATTATAACTGCACCATGCCATTGCTAAACGTGTATTTTTACATCTTTATGTTCATCCTAACTTCCTCTCTATGATTAAAAAAAATAGTTCAGAGATGCATTTTGTATAATAGTTCCAAACTCATACCATTCCTCTGAGGATCAATGAAAAAGAATATATCTGTATATTAGGCTGTTATCCCTTAATAAAAGGCAGTAACGCATGGAAAGAAGAGCAACTGACAAGATCCATTTCTACGTGTTCAGAGGAGGCAAATACAGGGCGTGGATTAGCAGTCACCCACACCGTGAGGAGGGTGACTTCTCCTGGGTGCTAGATTCCTGTGGATGTAATGAACGCTTCCTAAAGTTGATTGTGGTAGTGGTTGCATGGTTCCTCGGATACATCAAAAAACTATTGACTTATCCACTTAGGTGGGTGAATTATGCGCATGAGACCTGGGCCTTGATAAAGTTACCATTATGTATTGCTGGAAATGGTGAACATCCCTGTTGCCGATGACAGTGGTGACATGGTGTGTGAAGTGAGGAAAACACAGTGCTGTGAAACTCTGCAGAACTGGGCTGGTTTGGTTAACACTGACGGGGATGATTTCATTGTTTTAGGTCCTAAACCTTGTGCAGTCCTACGTGACCCTTCGAGTTCCTCTGTATGTTTCTTACGTGTTCCATTCCCCCGTGGGGGTGGGAGGCTGGCAGCATTTCGACTTGAAGTCAGAACTTCGGCTCACATTTGTGTACGACACTGCCATCTTGTGGAACCATGGGATCGGCAGCCCGCCGGAAGCCGAACTCCAAGGTGGGTTGCTGTGACTCCTAAAGCAGCTTTCTTAGGTGTGGAAATTATCCAGGAAGATAATTTTGTTTTTATTGCAGGTAGAAATAACGGGAGCACCTTTTAATACATTTTATATTTATAATCACTAACAATGCGACTGTTTTAACCTTTGTCATAGAAAACTCTTGTTTAACAAAATCCTATCAATGCCTCAAACTTTGTATGATATGTGACTATGAAATTCAACTTCTTTATTTCAGATATATTCCACTCTGTCTATTTTAAGTGACTAATTGCTTATATTTTACATAACACAACCCATATAGCTTCCTGACTTTTACCAGATAGAGAAGTTCCAGTTGAAAATTGGGAATAAAATCAAGGGGTAAAGTTGCACATTTTGCTTCTGAAATGAGAGGATCCATTTAATGTCTGATGATAAACCCTGTCCTGGATTCTAGTGCTGACACTACAATTAATTAATTGTAACCTGTGCCATCTCAAGCACATTGCTTAAACTTGGGGGCATTAATTTCCTATGAGGGTACACACGGCTTCCATTGCCTTCTGATTTGAAACTCTATCATCCTGTGATACCTTAGGCAAATGTCTTACAACACCAGTGAGGAGAGTTCCAACTGTAGGCCCCCCCATTAGTACTTGCAGATCTGTCAGTCCCCAAGTGGGAATTGTAAAGTCCAGAAATTTATCTGGGCACATGGCCCGTATTTGTAATCCCAGCACTTCAGAGGATGAAGCAGGAGGGTTGCTGTGAGTCTGAGGACAGCCTGAGCCATGTAGTAAGACTGGCTCTCAATAAGAATAAGAATAGGAAGAAGAAGAAGAAGAAGAAGAAGAAGAAGAAGAAGAAGAAGAAGAAGAAGAAGAAGAAGAAGAAGAAGAAGAAGCAGCAGCAGCAGCTGCTGCTGCAGCCAAGAGCAAAAGCAAGTAAAACCCAAGAGTGTCAAGCTGACCCACGAACAGAATTTGTGAGTTGTTTTGTTTTTGTTTTTGTTTTTTATTCAGACTCACTTTACTCTGCTGAGTCTATGAACATCTACATCACACCAACCTGACATTTTCCCAGCCAGGGAGACAGTAGAAGTCAATAGCACATCTGAAGTATAATTCCATCATACAGGACAGATTAAAATTCCCTTCATGCTGTGAGGAAAAGTGCAGTGACCCCCTGGATAGCCAATCCAGATTGTGTCAAGAGTTTTAACTCCACATCTCATCTTAGAAGACACATTTAAAATTAGTGCCTCCCCAGCTCTCTCCTTTAGGTGGAGGTGGGGGTTGGGAGAATGTTACCCAGCTGACCTGGAATTCACTGTGTAGCCCAAGCTGGCCTCAAATTCTCTCTCCGACCTCTAGCTCTTCAGTGTTGGAGAAGTATTTGAAATCCTGAGCTGATTTTTGTCAGCTTATTAATTTGCCAACGGTGGTGGTGGTGGTGGTGGTGGTGGTGGTGGTGGTGGCGGCGGCAGTGGTGAATCATCAGAGTTTTCTTTAAACCCATAAATTTTGCAGTTGTTCTGGGGAACTCAAACCAGTTTCCATTTACCTGTTTTAATCTCTACAATTTCAACAAGGCCATTTGTTTGTAATTTCTCTCAAATTACAGCTTTGTTTTTGTAAACTAAAACTGAAAAAAAGCATTATAGCCATCTGTGTATTTTATTGTGACCTAACTCATATTACTTCATTCATTTTGCCCCCATTATCCTTATAAAAGAAACTTGTACCACTTATTATCGTTGTTATTGTTGTTATTATTATTACTATTATTATTGTCTAGAATTCAACTGATATTATCTGCTCATAGAAAGTTTAAAGACTTTTTCTTAAGGATCTGTACATTAGGCCCAGTGGGTCAGAAAAGAATCTATACGTTAGGGTCTCTGGCCACCTATATTTTTACCCTCATGTACTTCTCTATAGGCTCTCTCTATCCGACCAGCATGCGCATTGGTGAGGAGGGACGCCTGGCTGTGAACTTCAAGACAGAGGCTCAGTTCCATGGCCTGTTTGTGCTGTCACACCCTGGTAAGCCCTGCTGTCCGTGAGCAGCCGCCTCCCACAGAACTACACACCCATCTTCATGTGCACACACGTCTCCTCATTGCTTCCTGGCTCCTCATTTCACATGAGTTCGATATATGTAATTATGTCCTTAATGTTCAGTCGTCATTCACCTATATCTTACCCTGTTGGAAAACAATCACTATGCAAACTTTCAGAGAAAATGTGACATCCCTGAATACGTATAAAAGAAAGCCCCACTGGGAATATTTTAATGAGAAGTTTCCTTCAATAAAACACACCGAGTAACTGTCCTTTTCTGCGCTTTGTGTCTGTGACACAAAAACCTCATTTCAGTCACCTCATTCTGCCAGAACTTTTCTGCTCATGGTTTAACACCACCAGTTTTTTTTCCAGGTGTGTGAGAAACTTATGAATGGAGGCAGAAGAGGCATTTTGCTTCAGACTCAAGCTTCAGACACGTTAACTGCAATTGGTAGAGACTGGCTAAGCAGTAACTGGCTGTGCTTTGAATATTGATAAGACATCTGTCAATAAGCTCATGTTTGTTTGCTTTACAAAGGCTGTTTCACTAGAAATCACTCATTTTTTCTGTGACTGCCACATTGCCCAGTTGGTTTCCCGGGTCACTGCAATGCTGCTTCTGTCGTGTTGAAAGAGGAAGCATTCCCTGACTGTCTTCACAGCCGTCCTTTCTCTGGGCACCAGCTCTAAGGAAGGAGAAAACAGCTGTATGTTCAAGAAGAAAAGAAAGCCTGTTGTAATTTTTTAAGCAGATTAAGCTGAAAGGAACATAGGGCCAAAAGGGATCGTATGGCCTCATTGTGAGGATGAGTTCTGGAAAGCGAGGATTTCCTGGATGTTGTTGTCTCTTCCAAGTGCCCACTCTAATGAACTGGATCTGTGATTAGCTCCAGTGCAGGCAATCGAATCAGAATTGGAGTTCATTCATTAGATGGCTTTGCTAATGGAATTTCTTAAGTTCAGCTCATGGCTTTAGTGTGCTTTTCCAGCATTCACTCAGCCTGGGTTGCCCTGCACAGACTCCCTGGAGAAGCCCTGAGCACCCACCTTTTGGCCAAATTATATAGATCAGAAAGACAGCAAGCCGGGCGGTGGTGGCACACGCCTTTAATCCCAGCACTCGGGAGGCAGAGGCAGGCGGATCTCTGTGAGTTCAAGGCCAGCCTGGGCTACCAAGTGAGTCCCAGGAAAGTCGCAAAGCTACACAGAGAAACCCTGTCTCGAAAAACCAAAAAAAAAAAGAAAGAAAGAAAGAAAGAAAGAAAGAAAGAAAGAAAGAAAGAAAGAAAGAAAGAAAGAAAGAAAGAAAGAAAGAAAGACAGCAAATGAGGAGTCCAAAGTCTCACAACCTATCTGGGTGACCTTTGGAGAGTGCCATAGTCACTCTCTGCCCAGGAATTTTTTTTCTCATTTTGAAATGCAGCTAAACATACCAACCTTGAAGACTTATGAGAAAGAATTCAACACCAGGTGATATAGTAATTTGAAAACTACCAATTGTGGACCTTTTCAATTTAGCCTCTAAACCATTGTCTCTCTTGGTATTTTTCCAGCCTCCTTTACCAGCTCCGTGATCGTATCTGCTGACCACCCAGGCCTCACTTTTTCCCTCCGCCTCATACGGAGTGAACCAACCTATAATCAGCCAGTCCAGCAATGGAGCTTCGTGTCAGACTTTGCAGTAAGTGGAACCAAGACCTTTCTCTGCTGCCTTGACAACACTACACATTTCAAAGTGAAAATCCCTTCTCTCCCCCTCAAAGGTTCGGGACTACTCAGGCACTTACACGGTAAAGTTGGTGCCCTGCACTACCCCACCCAACCTCGAGTACCGTCTGCCTGTCACCTGCAACCCCAGAGAGCCTGTCATCTTCGACCTTGACATTCGATTCCAACAGGTGTGTATCACAGAACTATCCAAATGGAATCCACTTTGTTCAAAGTCAGGATTTTCTTTAATCAGTACGTGTGTTTCCACAAGTGGGTGACCTTTAATTCTTGAATACTGAGAGAAAAGGAAGTTGAACAGAAAGGAAACCGGGAGAGAAAAGGAGAAAGGAATTCTCTTCTGTCTGTTGTTATTTCCAACACAAAGACCATTGTCTCCGTTCATGGAAGAGCTCCTTAGCTGTTATCTGATCTTACTTCTCTCCTCCTGCAATGTGCTGTCTTGGAGGTGTGACGATTTTCTGTATGATTCTATACTTCCTCTTGTTCTCAGTCTTCAAGGAATATGAGAATCTACCTCTTGATACATAACTGGCCTTAGGTATTTGTAAAAATTGAATAGCAGCCTTGGTCCAAGAACTTATACTGTTAGCCTCCTGCTGACCGTGATACTTACAAATACTTTACATAAGTGCCCTGATCAACCTGTAGATACATGTGCAAGTGACGCCACTTTCTCTCACTCAAAGGGAAGAGATGGTTTAACACCACCAGTTTTGTTTCTCAATAGCAACATCAGAATGATAGCTCCTTAAGCTGCTTTGGATGGACAACAGCATTTCCAGGATGGGTTCTGCATGGCAGTGTGTGATGATAGTGTGCCTTTGAGCAGTGGGTGTGTGCTTGTATACATCAGAGCTGCTGATACATATAAAATTTCCTCTCTGGCTTTAGGTCAGTGACCCAGTGGCAGCTGAGTTTAGCCTGAACACTCACATGTACTTGCTGTCTAAGAAGAGCCTCTGGTTGTCTGATGGATCCATGGGATTTGGGCAAGAGAGTGATGTTGCTTTTGCAGAAGGTAACACTTGCCAGATGAGATGATGGTCTTGTTGTCCTATGTCTGCAATGTCCTGTGTGTCTGTGATGTCCTGTTGTCCTGTGTGTCTGTGGCACTTTGATTTATTAAAATTTCCAGGGGGAAGCCTATAGCCTCTTTGACATGACAGATATGAGTCGTTCTCATTTTTACTTATGCGAAGAATAACTGAATTTGATATATGATGCTGAATGGTTTTTACATTCCAGGAAATATTCCTCCATTTCCATTTCCCAAGAGACTTTTGGGGCAGCCTGGGTTTTGTGTTCATTTGTTTTTCAAAATTCTTTTTGAATTTTCTTAAGTTGAGCTCTCTGGACTGTGTGAGTAATACCTCATAGGTAAAGACTGTGCCTCCCTTGTTTGATGCTGTATGCTCAGCTCCTAGCAAAACATGTGGTGTACCCAGGGGCTGCAGCAGCAGCTGTTGAGATGTAGATGAATGCCAGGGGCTTTGTTAAATCCAATCCAGTTCAAAAGCAAATGAACTGAATTAGGCTCCTTACTGACACTTTCTTTCTTAGTGTTCTTTTGTGTTGTATTAGTCCACATGTCACCAAGCAATTAACTCATGGAAACTGGAATTTGACCACAAAGGGGTGTTACAATATCAAGTTATAGTTCAGACCTTTCGATTACTGCCACACAGGGTTGAGAATCAGGGGCTCCACATGCCTTGCTTTTCTGTGCTCAGTCTACAGGTGCTCTAATCTGAGTCTCAGGGAGTAGACTGGATCCTGGGGCTAACACAGAGAGAGCATCCGTGTCCAGTGACAGGTTAGGGAGCAAAGGAAATAATCTGTCATTGTCGTCATTATAGTTGGTGGTGTCACCACATACAGCAGAATTCCATTTCCGTCTCTGTTTCAGGGGACATGATTTATGGTCGTGTCATGGTGGATCCTGTCCAGAACCTTGGTGACTCCTTTTACTGCAGCATTGAGAAGGTGTTTTTATGTACAGGGGATGATGGCTATGTGCCAAAGTACAGCCCAGAGAATTCAGAATACGGCTGCCTGGCTGATTCTCCCTCACTCTTACACAGATTTAAAATCGTGGTAAGTGCTTTGACCAAATGAACTGTATCAGGTATCAAGGATAAGCCTTCTTACCCTATATTTTAAAACAATATCATCATTTTATTTAAGTTACATAGTGACATTTTATGGTGATTTGTACTTGCCCAAAGTTACAGAAGAACTTTCTGTCCCTGCAAACTTGGCATTGGCTACAGAAATAATCCTCTTCCTTCTTGCTTCAAGGATAAGGCTCAGCCTGAGACACAAGCTACCAGCTTTGGAGATGTCTTGTTTAATGCCAAGCTGGCAGCGGATGACCCTGAAGCCATTCTCTTAGTGAATCAGCCTGGATCGGATGGATTTAGAGTTGACTCAACCCCACTCTTTCAGGTAGGTCCAGACATACCTACAGCAGCCATGTAACCAGTAAGTACTTAACACTCTGTCTCAGGTGTATCATAGAGAAATGAGAAGAAGAGCAGTCATGCATATAGTGTGGGAGAATGGGAGTGATTAATGCATTCCAATTCTACCTATTATTATCTTATTGATATATTAATATAGGACTGCTTATTGGTGGCTGGAGAGAGGGCTCAGTGGTTAAGAGCACTGGCCACTCTTGCGGAGGACCTGGGTTCAGTTCCCACCACTCATACATCGGCTCACAATCATCTGTAACTCCAGCTCTGGAGAATCCAACGCCCTCTTCTGTCCTCTTGGTGCATGTAGCACAAAAACATTCATGCAGGCAAAATACCCATCCACATAAAATAAACAACAAATCTTTTCTTTCTAAAAGCATGTATAATGAAGACTCTTATTCAGCTTATCACATGTGTCTGTCAGTTGGGGAATTTACTTTCCTTAGTCAAAGCTTCCTTCCTGTGTTTTATGATCCATCTTTTTGGAGTATGACCTTAGATAAGTTGATAGGCTCAGAAAAGCAATCATGAATGGGAAGTAAAATCTCAGCTCTTAAAGATTCCATAAACCAAGACCAAAATTCCCGACCCAGAGACGGATGGTGTAGAGAGATGTAGGTAGTTACGATGATGTTGGCAGACATGGGTGCGACAGCTAGGAATGTGCCTGTGCCATGGGCAAGTGTGCTCTTTAGGATATTTACCAGGGAATTACACAAACAGGATTGTCTACACACAGGGGAGATGTGTTCTTCTTTCTCACCCTGGGGAAAGAGTGTGTGTGTGTGTGTGTGTGTGTGTGTGTGTGTGTGTGTGTGTGTGCTTGCACGCGCGCACGCATGTGCATACATGTACAAATGAACGTGGAGGTCAGAGAACACTTTAGCTTCTCAGGAACTGTCCACCTTGTTTTTTAGGCAAGTCTCTCACTGCGCTGGAGCTCACCAACAAGGCCAGGCTGGCTAGCAAGTAATCCCTAAGAGTCCAGTAGTTTCAGTCTTCCTAGTGTGGGGACCACAAGTGTGGGTCACCATGTCCTGCTGTTTTACTTAGGTGCCGGGGCTCAAACTCAGGTCCTCGTGTTTGGAGGCAACACTTGACCAACTGAGCCATATGCAAGGAAGGACCTTAAGAAAGCCTATTCTTCCTCTGAGTCTTTTCAAACAAGTGTTCTATCATTTTCGTTCTGAACTCTCAAAACAGTTCACTTCCCGAAATCCTGGATGCCCCAAAGGATTATCATAAAAACATGCCTTTTCCAGGCACTTAAAAAAAAAAAATTTGCCACCAGGTCGTGGTGGCACACACCTTTTATCCCAGCACTCAGGAGGCAGAGGCTGGGATCAAGTCCGTCAGTTCCATCAGTTCCAGGCCAGCCTGGTCTACACAGTGAACACTTCCAGGCCCCCCAGGGCTAAATAGTCAAACTCTGTCCCACAAAAGAAACTGAGAAAAACCCGATTTCCCAACCCCCATGATTTTGCATGCAAATAAGTAACTGTGGAAAGGCTGGGGCTCAGCAGGTTCGAGCTATGGTTCTGCCTTTAGCACTAACTACTGAAAATGCAGAGCAGCAAAACGCTCAACTGTGTATGTTCTTGTTAGCCTACTTTTTAAATTAGTAAGGTAGACTGAGAGATCAAGAGAAAATTTACAGTGTTTACTGTGGCTGCAAATATAGTACATGATCACCCAAGAGTGGTACAGGATGGTCTGAGGGCATAAGGCAATATACATTAGATACAGCACTTGTCTAGCGTATATAAGGGCCTGGGATTGAGCCTCCAAACTGCAAGACAAAGAGGAGCGAGAGTTACACAGAGTGTATTATGGAGTTGGAGTGGTTGATACAAAGCCTGTCACTGAAGAGCATGGTGTAGATTAATTCACAGACAATTATTATTTATCATAACCTCTGTCACTGATTTCTCTTGTGGATAGTCCTGAGTTGGGTCTACATAGAACTGAGTTTCCTAACACATAGGGTTGTGTTTTCTAGGTTGCTTTGGGCCGAGAATGGTACATACACACCATCTACACCGTCAAGTCAAAAGACAACAGCCATCGAGGGATTGGCAAGAGGAGCCTGGAGTATCAGTACCACTCTGTGGTGCATCAGGGGCAGCCCCTGGCAGCTGCCAAGAGCTGGAAGAAGAGAGCAATCAGGAGCGCACCCTCACTGGCACGGGAAATAGGTGCTGAGAACAATAGGGGAACAAATCTCCAGCATATCTCCCTGGACCGCCGTGACAGGAGGCAGGTCCCCCATGGAAGAATCCCTCCTGATGGCATCCTGCCCTGGGAGCTCAATAGTCCCGGCTCTGAAGTCAGCCTTGTCACTGTCTTGGGAGGCATCGCTGTGGGACTGCTCACCATCTGCCTGGCTGTGGCTGCAGCCGTTCTGTGCCGGAAGAAGAGCATCAAGGGTAAGGAGGCTCCCCAGGGTTCTGGAAGCAGCGAGCCCATGATGCCCCCACAGAACCACTACAGTGACAGCTCAGAGGTGTGATAACCTCCTCTTCATATGCCTCAGAAAAGACCGTGGGAGAACCCCAACTGTTTGGGACCAGCAACAGAGAACTGGGGACTTTCTGTGACGAAAGATGCTCAGAGACCCTGACTGTGTTCAAAGATTTTGATTTAAACTCCACTGTATCATACACACATCAAAGGACAAATTCAGGCCGCATCTTTCCCACTGCCCAGAAGACATCCAGGATGTTTTAGAGCCTTGGATGGCTGTCAGGAGAGGTGCTTCTTGTTTTGGGCATCAGTGGAGATGAGCCGACTCAAAGGTGCTAAAGGACTCTCTGGGAAGCCTGAGGGAAGTTAGCTACTACTCTATCATTACATTAGTGTGGACTTGGAAGATGCAGTTATCACATGGCTTATTCACTGAATAACTGAAAGGTTTTCATTGGTAGTCCGGAAGGGTGATGGACACGCTGTTATGACAAGTTTTCTAATCCGTGAAGACAGCATGAAGTCATGACCAGGGCTAGCTCAACCCACAAATCACTTCTTACTGTTGGGAAAAAATAGAAGGAATGAGTAGAAAAAAAAGGAAAACTCCTCATTTGGATCTGAATTGCTTCTCATTCTCCTCAGACCTCCTTTGTCTTGCTTGCTTATTTAACATTAAGTTAAACCAAAGAATATATTAATTCTGGAGATGATTTTTAAGAGACTGATATGTTTGGTATATTGTAGCAGCCACGCTCTTGCTAATCAGCCTCACTGGTGCCCAGCCTTAGTGAGGAGTGAGAGAGCTGTAGACTTGACAAAGAGATGCCATAGAGTTAGAGTCACCATAGGACAACGTTCTTAAGAACTGAGCCTAGATGTTTGCAGTATGTATCGAACCCATAAACAACGAGAAACGTCTTTACCAATGGTGAAGGTAAAAGTAGTACTGATTAGCGCTATGTGCAACCAGAATGCCTCTGAGGCACGCTCTCTAGAACAGTGACAGCAAACGATGTTAGCACTCAGATTAACACCCACACAACAACAGCCAGTGCTTGTATCAGCCCTAGAAAATCGTATTAGGTTTACATCTGTTTAAATCATGGGAATCTCTATACATGTCACCCTGGAAATTGTCTTGGAGGTGGCAGGTGCTATCAATCATACTCTTCATTGATCCAGGAAGAGAACATATCTGTCTTGTCTCTCCAGTTCAGAGAGCCGGTGCTATGAGATTCCCCCTCTGGGACTTATCAGGCTTGTCATTTTGCTTATTCACTATGCAAAAGCTTCCTTGGCACTGCCTATCTCTTCAGAAATGTGTTTTTACCCTACGCCAGAAATTCTCTTTAGAAGGGAGGCATTTTAGCAGAGTAATGGCCACCTCCCTAAAACCTAGTAAATGGGGCTAGAGATACGGCTCAGTGGGGAAGTATGCACAAAATAATAATATACATTCAGTCCTGGGGTTGTACTGGGACTCACACATGCGAGGTGACACTACCTCTGACCTACAGCCCTCTGACCTACAGCCCTCAAGCCTTTCCTGACACTTTGATTTGAGGCAGTCTAAAACGTTGCCCTGACTAGCTGTGAACTTGCTCTTTAGCTCAGGCTGGCCTTGAACTTTGAGTCCTCCTGCCTCAGTCTCCCATGTAGGGGGGATCACAGGCCTGCAACAGTACTGCCCTGTCACCTAAGATTGCTCATCCATTCTGAGCGATGGCTGGACTTCAGGCTAATCATCTTGTCTCTGGGCAGCTTGTAATCAGGTATGTAGCATGAATCTTAAAGAGTCTTATTAATAAAATCAAACTTGAAGCCAGATATTGGGGTCAATGCTGGAATATCAGAAGACAGAACAGGCCACAGCTTCCTCACCTTGACAGTTCCTCAGCTGGTCCTGTTTCCTCAGACTGGAAGCCTCTGAGTCCTCATCCAGAATGGCTCTCAGCCAAACTGCTGCTTGAAAGCCTGAAAGCTTAACCAGCCAAATGCTTAACCAGCCAAATGCTTCTAGTTCCTGTCCTCACGCCTTATATATCTTTCTGTCTTCTACCATCACTCCCTGGGATTAAAGGCGTGGGTCACCATGCCTAGCTGTTTCCAATGTGTCCTAGAACTCACAGAGATCCCAGATGGATTTCTGCCTCTGGAATGCTAGGATTAAAGGCATGAGTGCCACCATTTTCTAGCCTCTGTATCTAGTGGCTGTCTGTTCTCTGACCCCAGATAAATTTATTAGGGTGCACAATATTTTTGGGGAACACAATACCACCACACAGGTAAGACTTTGTCTTTGGAGGAATGAGTCAAGATGGAACAGAATTCCTTCTAGACAGGAACACAGAGGCGTGTACGTCTGTGACCCACAATGAAAACCTCTTAGAACCTCAGCATTCGACTCCACTTTTTTAACCTTATAGATAATAGCAAACCCCATATGAGCACTGTGAGTCAAGACCAGTGCACAGCCTGGCGTTTGTAAAGACCCCATGTATACTCAAAGCCGAAGGAGCCCCTGTAAGTAGCAAGAAGGTTCTATGAAGCCACCTCACTGTGAGTTCTTTCCCAGGGTAAAAATTTCAAAGTCAATATTTAAACATGTAAAGGTGGTGGATCATAACTTTAATCTCAGCACTCAGGAGGCAGAGGCAGGTGGATCTTAATGAGTTTGAGGCCAGTCTGGTCTATATAGTGAGGTTCAGGACAGCCAGGGCTATGTAGAAAGACCATGTCAAAAATAAAAATTAGAAAAAAATTAATGTAAAAATGGCTGGGTATGGTGGTACATGAATTTAATGCCACCCCTGGGGAGGGAGAGGAAGGTGGATCTCCATAGTGAGTTCCAGGTCAACCAGAGCAACATAGAGAGACTCTGTCTCAAAACCAAACCAAACCAAGTGTGTAGAGATTACAGAGAGCCTTTTCTTACGCATCAGTGCTGAGGGTTAGACTGTTTCCAGAAGGAGACATGAAGTAGCAATCTCAGAACTCAATGTAGAATCATGGAGTTTAAGAGTTGGAGAGTTCATATGGGAAAATCTGTGTTTAATGTTGACAAGGAAACATTCAGTTCTTTGATAGAAAGAAAAGAGAGAGAATATTTGTGATGATGCAAATACTTGACAATTTGGAAATTCTCAGAATTGTATAACCTTGAGAGCAACCATGTGACCATCCTTTTGCATTTTCTTCCACTTGATAGCAATCATGAGACAAAGAATATAAGACTGTTCATGGACTTACTACACGAATTAGTGGGTTGCAAATGCCTAGTTGCTTACCAGCACTCGGCTGTGTATAACTAGGAAGAAAACTGTAACTACCACTATTACAATGCTCACAGACACATGCCCACAAATAAAAAGAATCTCAATTCTAGTAGAAGGTGCTAAATGCATCGCTCTCGTTGAAATAACATGGGCGATTTTCAAGGTCAACACAAAGGTCATTTGTAAAAACCTATTGTGGGGGCTTCTGATATTCATTCAAAGGCTAATATATTTCCTTAAATGTTTTCCTAGAATTGAATGACAAACGTTTCAGGACGGATGCATCTGGTCACAGCCACACCACTGTGTCTCTGTTTCTGTGAGAGAAGGGAAGGTTTGTAGGGTTCAGTGGCTACTTCCACTTTGATCAGAAATTAGAAGCAGGACATGTTTTTCACACGGAAGTCAGAGAGACAGGAAGAACCGATTCCCTAACAAAAGTGAATAAAATAAAACACACTAACTTGATTCCTTTGGTTGTTAAAGGGCTGTGTTTTCTGTTTTTCCTGTCCTAGGAGTGCGTTCAATTTCTTCTCATTCACGTGTTCTTTCAGTGTTTGCTTTGTTAAACACCAACAAGAAACTATCTGTGCGCTGGCACACCTCTCCCCGGCCCCCTCCCTTTCCCTCTCCTTCCCTCTTTCTTTAAGAAAATGGATTAGATTTTTCTGTAGGGTTTCTTTTCCATATCTCTAGTAGCACCCTCCATTTCCTGGTGAAACCCTTACCATTTCAGTGGGTAGTGAGCATTCTCACCCATACTAATGCCGCACAGCAGGTCTGCTGTGCCCTCCTGTATAAGATATTGAAGATTTAGAGTGGAAGGGGTAGGGGGAAGGATCCTTCCTGCCAAAGAAAAGGATCATACTGAATGATACAATGGCCATGTACACCTGGATTCTCTTGCCTCAAGATAAATTAAACTTTGACAATAAGATACAAAAAAAAAGCTCCTTAAGGGTTTCATTATGAATAAAAGCCAGAAACACCTATATAAAATTCATTAGAATAACTGAATACTTTGCAATGAGACCAGCAGCCAAGAACATCAACCAACAGCACTGAGTTTTTTAGAATTATAATTGTTAAATGTCCAGTGTTGTTCTGCTATTAGCCAGACGGTGCCTTCTCTGACTACATGAGTGTTTCAGTAATCCAAGTGAAGTCAACAAGGGTTTATCTTTTCCAGGGCTTGGACACTCCTCCACAGTGTCTGCATTGTGCGAGAGAGAGAGAGAGAGAGAGAGAGAGGGAGGGAGGGAGGGAGGGAGGGAGGGAGGGAGGGAGGAGAGAATATGTAAATTTTAACTAGCAAAAAATAAAGAACATATAATAAAAATGACTTACACTACAGAAAGTTGGTCTTGGACCGGAATAAAACATAAGGTCTATAAGGTAGAGCACAGTACCACACAGTGCACAGCAGTCTTTTCCTGTGATGGGACTTTAAGCTTCTGACAAGGATTTTATTTTGTTGTTGTTGTTTTGTTTTATTTTTGTTTTTACCCATTTATGTATAAAAGGAAGCTTTATCCTGGACATGGACTGTGTTTTATAATTGTATTCAGGACTTCCTCCCTTCCTGGGTTCCTTCCAATACATTAGCAAGCACATATTTATCTACCACTGAGAGGCACATCTGTGTCATGGAATTATTTGCAGCCTTTCCTGTTTCCCATGGGAATACTTCAGAAATTGATAGGGTCTCGTTGTTTCATGTATTTGCTAAGTTACTGCATATTTGCTGGACATTAAAGTTTATTCCTGGAAATCTAACTATGCAAATAGTTTGGAGCCATTCGCTCTTAAATCCATGGCTTCAACAACTCTGTCATTTGTACTATAACTACACCTGTTTTGCATCGAATTATATCATGTGGTTAATATAAATAAAAGTCCTTACCATGTGTGTTCAGATGACCAGTTTATTGTGTTGTATTTCTGTAGCTTTTGTTTCTACTAAAGGGACAAAACCGCTGCAGGCTGCTAAGAATAGAATTCTGGTTCTGGATCGGAGCTCACACATGCCCCTTGGTGGGCATATTACTTCCACTGCCTTTCTGAAAAGAGTCGTAAACATATTCTGCCTCCTAGCCGGATATACTCACAGGTCCTGGTGCTTGGTCACCAGCTGTAGCAAGATATAATCAAAGGCCCCCCTGGCAATGTACGTTTCAATGAAACAAGTTCACTAGTCCCTTGTTGTGGGGTAGTTAGCCCCTGCTGTGGTTAGGAAGCCTGGCCTAGCTTCACTGACGAGGATGAATCCACCCTTCTGGTCTTTACTACCAGTGTAAACTGGTCACACTTACCCGGACTTCACACCAACCAATGATAATTCCGTTAGTGTAGACAAAGCTTCTGGCCAAGAGAATGGAATCTCTGGCCTGGGCATAACTTTCCAGTTGGGAAGGGTCAACCCCGGCTAAGGGATCAGTTCTGGGAAGGGCTGCTCACCCTAAGCATTGCTAAAGAGATGGGTGGAATAATTCATCTTTTATGTGATACTACTCTCCTTCCCAGAGACCCCATCCTGGTGCAGAAGCTTAGGGGCCACAGCCTAAGTCTGCCCACTTTATTTAAGTATTAGGCAAGTGCAACTTACTTCCTTCTGACTCTTTTCTGAGAATGTTTTCCTTATTTTCAGCTTTCCCCCCAACATTTCTGGCTTCCTTACTTTCTAAATGAAGGGACTCTAGCCTGCCTAATCATGGCAAACATGGGCTCTGGCAGGCCTTGTCCTTCTCCTCCATTCCCTCCGCCTTGCTAAGAAGAAAAAGTTAGATTACATTCCTAAAGCTACCCAACAAGGTCTATTCCCTTATTTGGCCACTTCCTCCTGAGGCTGATTAACAAGGTCCAGGAATCAAAGTATTGAAGTCCAGCAATCAAAAGTCACTCCCCTACCTTTGGCTGCCCTAGTTAATACACCCAGTGAAAATTAAACACCCCATCCTAACATGGGGTTTCCCCTTGTACCTTTATAAACTGCCAGTTGCCCATGTGCCACGTCTGTCTCCTCTCTATCCAGAGGTGGTCCTTCGTCTACCTCACCCCACCCCTGGGACAAATACCCTTTCGCCCCTCTCCCTTGTTCCCTTCTCTTCTCCCTGGTCCTCTATCTCCTGTCTTTGTCCCTTTGGGGTAAATAAATCTCCTGTGTACTGAGAGCTTGGTCTTGGAGTGTCTTGAGCCAAGGCCAAGGTTCCCTACACTAAGACCTCCCTCCCTGCCTTGTGACTGCCTGCCTACAATGTGTCTAACTCCCATACCACCTTAAATGGTCTGGCCTTTTTACTTCTCTTTTCCATCCCTCCTTCTCTGGGCAGCAACTGAAGTTTACAGTTTGCCTGCTCTGGGGTTTTTTTTCTTGCAAACTCTAATAAAATTGTCGTTTTGCTTCCCTAAACTCCATTTTTAAATTATTTTATTAATAAAACTGAGAACCAATGTATTTCCTCTGTATCAATTAGCTTAGATTTTTAACTTGAAGCCACCACTATTTAATAATAATAATGATAATAAACCTGCAAGCATATCCTATTTCAGATACCATAGTACAAGTCTAAGAAGAGGACCATGGTAAAGAAGATGAAAGAGAAGAAAAGGAATTCACTGTGTTGTCAAAGCACTTTCAACATCTCAAAGATGAGGGGCAAAAGTGACCGTGAGCTGTTGAAAGGCTGTAACCAGCGACAGAAATGGTCAGGTCAATCAGGCTTCTAGAAAGAAAGAGTGACAGCCAGCCTTTGCAGTGGAAAATTCCCACACTGCTGAGGGGAAGCCTGGCCTTCCAGAAGTCAAGGGAAGAGGACCAGAGAGAGGCAGGAATTCAGAACCACCAGTACACGGAGGGTGGAAATGTGATCTCCCTACAGTGAACTCACAATCACTCCAAAGACTCCCAAGTTTAAGAAAAACTCCAAGCCAAGCCAAGGGACACATGTCTAGAGAAGAAACTAATGGAATGGGGATAGAAAGATGAGATACATGTGTGCCAGCTCCTCGTCATTTCAACCAAGCCAGAATACCACCCCATCAGAAGCTTGTTGGTAATCTTTAACACACCCCCTCGGCCGCCCCAACAACCCAAAGTGTACTTCAGTATAAGGTGCCACCCACAATGTAAATGTGACCAGCTGCAAAGCAGCAAAAGGGTAATAAAACAGAGGAAGATTAAACCTCAAGGAAGTTGAGCAGGACAGAGATGTATCCAGGGTCATTACCAGGGGAAGACTCTTTTAAAGGGTCATGTGCAACAAGAAGAGGTCAAAGTATTTCTCCAGGCCTAGACTTCCTTAGACCTTGGGGTGATTAATCTTTACCATCAACTTAACTGGATTTAGAAACAGCTAGGCCAAACAACTCTGAGCATGTCCACAGGGGCGTTTCCAGAGACGTTTGATTGACAGCCAGAGACCTGCCCTCAATGTAGGCAGCACCCCATGGACTAGGGTCTCAGTCTGCCAGCTGAGCACGGCATTTCTCTCTCTGCTCCCTAACGGCAGGCTCTTGTTCCCACTGCCGAGTCTTTATAGACACATCAAGCCCCTTCTTTCTTCCTTATGTGCCCTTCATCAGGTATTTGGAAATAGCCATGAGAACCGTACTGACTTTAGAGTCAAACTTGTTGCACTTCGTTGTCTGGCTTCTGCTTTTCTTGCCTCCTGCAGACACAGCTGCCTTAATGGTTGTGCCCACTCTTACAAACTGTGAGCACCTGGTGGACATCTGGCTTGGAAGGACTGTGCTGTTCAGCCCAGATGCTGCAAGCAGGGTACACCTAGAAAAGGTGCATTTCAAATTCACACACACACACACACACACACACACACACACAAATGATTCCACGTTTAACCACACAGAACATTCCTGAATGATCATCCAGACTGCCCCTGGGAGTCAGAAAAACTCAGATTTCACACAACACATTGGCTTTTTGTGAATCTTGTGCACTTGTTCATTTCTTACCTTGTAACCTGACCTGGGGTGGCTCAGCTTTTGGTCATCTCCCTAGAATGAGTGGGGGGGGGCTACCCACCACCCCCACATTTCCCCAGAGTGCTCTTGAGTAGGAGCAGTAGGAAATATTAGATAGAAGGCTTTAGAGTGTGGATATAAACAGATAGAAAATACAGGCTGGCCTCCAGAGGGCCTGGAGCCTATTTCATCGGCCCAGACTGTCTCTGCCCCAGGGTATTTATAGAGACGCCAAGGGATGGCGCAAAAGACCTCCCCCAAGCACAGCCAAGTGCAGACCATCTCAGACACCTGCACTCAGGTCCGTGGTCCAATCATCCTCTCTATGCAGACCTGCTGGGTAAAGCCACCAGGAAACCTGAAAATGGGCTCCCACAAATGAGAAATGCACACACTCTCTCATTTGATTTTTGGTTTGTTTTTGAGGGGGTGTCTCCCTCCCCCCCCCCCCGACACACACACACAATACTGGTGACTAAACCTAGGGCCACACACATGCTAGGCAAATGCTTTACCACCAAGAAGATTATTTTCTCAATAATCTGGCCCACTTCTGAGGCTTCTGTGGGCCTCTGTTCAATTCTTTGGGGCCACAAGAACCTGGAACCCCTGTGGGGGTGCCTAAGAACCAAAATATCAGAGGATAGTTGGTAAGACAAAGGGTGCACCTGACAAGGGTTCTTTACCCCCTTAAACACTGATGCAATGCAGTCCCAGGGGAGAGTTTATTTGCCATTTCCCTTCCTCTCCCCCAGGGAAAGGACCATACCCTAGTCTCAGTGGATGGGGGAGGGATGTGTTTTGAATGTCATCCTTGGCAGTCTACACTCCATGATTCTTCTATAGCCTCTCTATCACCATGGGAACTTATCTTCGGAGGGTCTTTGTTTGGTCAGCCTTTAGTGAAAGCAAAAATTATAAAATGCACTAAAGAAATAATTGACCTTAATGTTATAAAGACTGAGTCGAGTGTTATAAGAGATGGAGTCACTTGGATCTGCAGGGGGTTGCTTTGTTTAGTTCTGTTTTAAGATAGGACCTCACTATGTAGCTCTGGCTGGCCGGGAACTGTCTATGTAGACCAGACCAACCTCCAACTCACAGAGATCCTCCTGCCTTTGCCTCTGGGAGTGCTGGGATTAAAGGCCTAGTCTATGTAGCAAGTTCCAAGCCTACCAGCATAACATAGGGAGTACCAAAGACAAATAAATAGGGAAGTAAAATAAAGTAAAATAGACCTCATTTCTCAAAACTAATCCCCAAAGAAAATCATGTCTTGGCAATGAAATAAACTCCACTAAAACACGTTTAAAAACTCTTCACTTTCTATGACTTTCTTTTATTTGCAACAAGTTGTTCAAATTGGGGAGAGATTACAAACAGCTCTTAATCACTACGGCTCTTGGGACTTGCAGAGTGAAAACATGCAATTCACAGAACGACCTCCCCAGTGGTTACAGATGTTCTGACTAGCAAGCAAATTGCTCTGTGCTTTTCTGCCTTGCTGTTCCTCTGCCCGTGATAAATGTGCATGAGGCTGAGAATGGCCAACACCAGAACAGGACATGCAGAGTGTCCAGAGAGCAGGACTTCACCTGACACCTTTGCCCTGTGCTCATGCTTCTACATTGCAGCTCCGCATCCAAACTGATCCTAATTTTCAGTCTTGAGGGGTTTCCTTATGCCTACTTGAGCCATAGCAAGTGAGATCAGTGAATCAAATACATAGTAAAAATGCAGGCTCTGCTTTCCTTTACAAATGACCTAAGGTCCTTCTTCAACACAGCTTCAATCTGTAGTTCTTGTCAAAGTCACCCACAGTCTCTCCCCCTTCTGAGAGTAAGTCTCCGCTGATCGTCAGGGACAACTACTAACTAGCTACTAAGAATATTGAGTATTGGTTATGCCTCAAAAATAAATGCACTGTGCAGCTCTCAGTTTTGTTTGTGTTTGTGTGGCTGGGAATTCTGCTAGTTGTGGGGTTACTGTAGCTGCAGGGTGCTGACCTCCCTCTTTTCTAAGGGCTGACTTCTCACGGTACAGAAAGGCCTTTCTACACAGTAGGTGGTCACTTGGAAGACCTCAGGCTTTAGCATTGACCTTCTTATTGTTGTCGTAGCTGATGCCACCAATGCCCTCCAGTATGTTCATAGGCAGGGGAAACACGATGGTGGAATTCTTCTCAGTGGCCACGGTGGTCAAGGTCTGGAGGTAACGCAGCTGGAGGGCGACGGGGGACTCTGACAGCACCATGGAAGCCAACTTCAGGGACTTGGAGGCATTCATTTCTCCCTCGGCTGCAAGGACCTAAAATGAGAGGAGTGAAGTTGACAACGGCATGGTGTCCGGGGTTCTTTTTGTGGGGTTGTGTCCCCATTTTGTCGCGTGTGTTTTCTCTGCTCACTTTCTTATCAAAGACAAGATTTTCACACTCTAGAGGACTTGAGAAAATTCAAGAAGTTGCACAGAGTGAATGTCTTGGTTGGTTGTGGGTTTTGTTTTGTTTCAGTTGGGTTGTTTGGCTACTTGACTCAAAGTAGACTCATCTGGGAAGAAGGAACCTTATCTGAGGGATTGCCTCCATTAAATCGCCTGTGGCTAAGTCTATGGGGACATTTTCTTGATTAATGATTGATATGGGAGGGCCCAGCCCACTGTGGGCAGTGTCATCGCTGGGCAGATGGTCCTGGGTTGTATAAGAAAGCAACTTGAGCAAACTATGAGGAACAAGCCAGTGAACAGCCTTCCTCCATGGCTTCTGCATTGGCTCCTACCATGACTGAAATAAACCCTTTTCTCCTCAAGCTAATTTTGGTTGTGGTGTTTACCACAGCAACAGAAGTATAGACTAGGACACTGGGGATAAATAGTTTACAAATTATGAGCCCTCAAATTTTGTTTTCAAGCAGATAAAAGCAGTGTCATTTAAGCAAATGAAAACTTGACCTCTAACCTGAGAACATGTGTGTGGAGGGCTGAGAACAACATTCAGGAGCCAGCTCTGCCCTATTGTGGGTTATAGGGATCCATCTCAGGAAGTCAGACTTGTATGACAAGTGCTGGTACCTCCTGGGGGGCCATCTCTGACTCTTATTTTATTCTGTTGCCAATTAGTCTCATTCTTACAATGCCAGAATTGTTCCTATTCTCTCAGCTTTTGATCATAGTGGTGATGAACCCCAGCCCCATAACCCTCGTTGGGACTTTCTCTACTGGCTGTTCTAAATTCTGAGGTTACCCAAGAGAAACCCTGGCCAGAGCTCAACTGACCCGTCTGTGGGCACTTGCTTTCCATGTGCCAAAGGAGTCCTAATTAGGAGCTGCCGATACTCCATAGACAAAGCAAGTGTGACTAAGGAATGAGGGTAGAGAAAAACCTTCCTTAGCCACAGTGTGGCTTCCTGGGAGTCATATATGAAGATTTCCAATCTCTCACACCAGTATATCCATCCATGCAGAACAAAGGTGACAGCAGATTCTAGGACACTACGGGCCAGGCTGAGTTTCACACGTTCTAATTCTAACCTGGCTTGGATTCAGTCACTCTTTTAAATCCAGTAACATCTATCATACTCTAGTAACAATGCTTGAAACATAAACACTAAGCTGGTCACTTCTGAAATGTCAGCTTTATAATGATGGTGGTTCCTGGATGGCTCCAGGCTCTGCTTCACGGGATCTGAAATGCTTTGTTTAGTCACATTCTGCTGAAGACCTAATGTGGGGCCAATGTTGCTCCCTGCATTGCTGACGACCTCACATGCAACAAGCAGAATGACTTAGTATCAAGCTTCCTCAAGCTACGGTAAGCTGCCCACTGTCTTTTAGGGAACTTCTCGGGAAAGATAAATCTGTGGAAAGAATCTCTTGCAGAACAATGATTGGG
Organism: Peromyscus melanophrys; assembly: GCA_902168415.1. Classification (NCBI taxonomy): domain Eukaryota; kingdom Metazoa; phylum Chordata; class Mammalia; order Rodentia; family Cricetidae; genus Peromyscus; species Peromyscus melanophrys. The sequence goes on from CABHPR010142964.1 coordinate 22,856, forward strand.
ACTCTCTTCTCCCTTCAGCTCCATCCTTGTCCACCATCATGCTAATCCAGTGTTTCTTACCTTGGCTCTGGCTTCCCGGGTGGCCTCAGCCTCAGCTGCCATGGACCTCTGCAGCTGCACAGGAATCCGGACATCTTTGATCTCCACCCTGGCCACTCGGATTCCCCATAGCTCAGTGGCATCATCAAGCAACGTCTGTTTCCAGAAGAAAAAGCATTGATCAGAAGACATGTGACTTGCCCCAAGTATCTGGTGTGTTTGGGGAGTCTGTCTTTTCTAAACTCATTAATGATGTTGTGAATTGAAGTGAATCCCCTGAAGGTTTGTTTCATAAACCAATCTTGAGTTGGGGATATAACTCTGTTGGTCTAGAACTTGCCTACCAAGGAGAAAGCCCTGGGTTTGATTCCCAGAGCGACATAAAACTAGGTATGGTGGTGTATGCCTGTAATCTCAGCACTCAAGGTAGAGGCAGGAGAATCAAGTTCAAGGTCATCCTCAGTTATATAGGGAATTCAAGGCCAATGTGGGATATATGAGGCTGGATCTCTCTCTCATACACACAAAATCTTGATACATCACCTGTTGGTTGACTAAAAGAATCCACCCTCTAACCTCCTAAGAAATTATATGATGTCCTTGCAGACTTGAGCAAGTGTTCCAGACATCAGTGCATGGATCTCTCAGACAGTCCAGGATTTTGTCCTGGCTGTACAATTAGAATGACTACATCAGCTGGCTAACGGAAGTCTCAGTTTCTCTCACCCAGGACAGGCTTCCTATCAGCTTTGCTACTCGGATTGGAGGTAATCCACATATCAACCAGTGCCCCCAAATGACCCAGTGGTCATTATTGTTTTGTTTTGTTTTGATTTTTTTCCAAAATACTTATCTTGCTTTCATAAGCCTCTGTCCTGTGGTCATTTTAAACAAGCAGTAAGATATATACTTTTGAAAGCAAGAGATTGTAGAAGATATTTTTTAGCACATTTGAAAAATAGTCTGTCCTTTGTGCAGACTTTAAATCATGGAAGATATGCTGCAGGTCACCCCAGAGAAACAAGGGTGACAACAGCAAGGCCCAAAAAGGAGGGTGGCAGAGAACTCTGCCACCAAGCAGCCAATGACCCCTGCTGGCTGTGACTCTGCGGGAGGTGGGGCAGGAGTTGGTGAGCCCACCTAGGATGCTTGAGGTCTGGCTTTGGTTTGTTGTCAGTTTTCAGAGTTCTTACTGATGCTGCGGGGACCCCTTAGGCAGAACTGATCAGGGTGCTTGTTGTCCTACCTTCCAGACTGCAGGGAAGCCATGAGGGATTAGGCTGAATTTCCTTCTAATTTACAGAAAGGAGGTTCAGAATCATAGTGTCATGGATGTAAGAAAATACAGAAATGCCATTTATAAACTAGAATGTGGCAGTGGTGAGTCCAGAAATATTACACCCTCAATGGTTATTATTATGGATGATTATTGATACTGGTTATAGTATGAGGTTTAAATTATCCATGTATTGCCCAGTTTCGCTGTCTCAAATGAACTTCCCAGTTTTATGCCACTGAGATGTAGGCACCCAAGGGCTACCTGACAAGGGTTGTATTTCTTTTAAAGCAGTTTAAACTGAAAATAAATATGGATTGTAACTTCTTTTTAAAAACATTAAGTGTGCAATGTTTGTTCATAATTTCAAATTTAAAGAGAAAAAAGTTAAGAGGAACAGTTCCCAAAGCTTCCTTCTCCCATGCAAACATTTAATGTTTTAAAATTATTTGATTTTATATGTATAGGTGTTTTGCCTACATGTATTTCTATGCATCATATATGTCTGGTACCAGAGGAGACCAGAAGAGGGCATTAGATCCCCCGGAACTGGAGTTACAGAGGGTTGTGAGCCGGCTTGTGGAAGCTGGGAATCAAACCAAGGTCCTCTGCAAGAGAAGTGCTCTCAACCACGGAGCCATTTCTCAAGCTCCCATGCAAATCTTTAAATCTATACCTTGTGAAGACAGACAGATGGTATTACCAGAGATAAGGAAACCCATCTTGAGAGGGCAGCTATCTCTGAGTCGGAGAGTCTCTATTCTGAACTATTGATGTTGGTAGCCAGCCACTGACCACCAAAATGAGAGAATTCATCATAGTACTTTGTATCTTTACCTGGATGCTGTGGGCGATCTCTTCTCGCCCAGATAAGATCTGGGACAAGGTCTGTGTCCCTAAGACATTCCTCAGAGTGGTCTGAGCCAGCAGGAATGTGGCTTGGTGAACATCGTTCACATTGGCCACTGCTGAGATGGCGCTGTAGATTCTGTAGTAAACGACTCCATCCACTTGGGTGGTCACAGAGTCTCTTGTGAGGATCTGCAGAGCATAGACAGAGTGAAACCACATGTGTGCTATTTTACAATTGGCAAAGAGGCAGCCAACCCCAGAGTCCTCCCTCACCCAAGGACATCGTTGATGGCAGCTCATGCTTGCAATTGCCAAACATCTGTCCTGGCTTCAGAATAACAATATCTCACAGCTAAATGACTGCACAAGTTTGGTCCCTACCTATCCTTGTAACTTCAACTTAGAGAATTCTTACATCCCAATAGCCCCGCCTTTTTCTCCTTCCAAACAGACATAGAATTTGCATCCTGTTGTCTACCCAATGTGCGGTTCTCATTGGGCTAAAGGAAGAAGCAATGCTTCTTAGGAAACATAGATGGCGCCAGAGACCGTGTTCTATATTCAAGCAAAGCAACTGTGTTAGCTTTACAGAGACTCAGCATCAGGTATTCTGAACAGTGTGAAGTTTCCGTCTCTCTCTGTATCTGTCTCTCTGTCTCTCTCTCTTCCTCCTCCCTCCCTCCCTCCCTCTCTCCCCCTCCTCCTCCCCCTTTCTCTCTTTCAGTGTTATTTCTGGGAGGACCTTGGGACCAGAACCTGAAAACTGTCCACTACAGAGCCACAACAGCCATTCGAAGCTGTCCAGTAGCGTCTATGATGGCTCAGCTCTGAAGTGGTTCCTGCATGGCTCCTGACAGCCATGGCCTTGATTGGTTCCCTGCCTGCTTATGGCTTTGGCCATCCCCCATCTTTCCTGCATTTCCTTTTCTTTCTAGATGCCTTGGGTTATAAGAGGGCAGCCTGCTTGTCAGAATCATTTCTTCTTCTCTAATACTCAGTTACTGCTTTGGATCATTAATTCATACTTTTTCAAGATTTATTTGAAGTTCAGATTCTTGCGGGTCCTGTGTAGCCTCTGTACTGTCCTATACTGTTCTGTCCCAACACATACAAATAGACACCAAAAATAAACAGCAAAAGGAGAGGTGAGCCGTGCTGCTGTTTCTAAAAGCCCCTCAGAGCAGCCTGACCCTCCTCTCCCCACCCCCCACCCCCATCCCTATCCCATCCCCTCCCGCCCGCTCAGCTTTCCCTGCCCCGGCCTCCTGTCTCCTCTAAGCAGCTGCGATCACCCTCCCCCAGATGCCCTGCCAGGGCTCAGCCGGCCTCCACCTGGCTATTCCGGTCTTTCATCAGCCCCTCCCTTCCGCTTCATTCTCATTTGGCTGAACGTAGCCACCTGAAGCATTTCAAGCAGGCCCTGGGGTGGGGGTGGGAATGAAGTCACCCTCCCCCTGGAAGGTTAAAATTATGCCCACGTCCTAGGGGACCTCGGGGCTTTATTTTTAGTAACCCTTGTTTACTCTTGTACCTCTTGTGGAGGAATGTTGCAGGTAACTGTCCGGAGATCAACCTTGACAAACACGTCAATGCAGGGCAGGACCAGGATCAAACCTTTGAAGACAGAAAACTGATTTAAAACTTGACCTGTTCAAGAGAATGACAAAGAGGGTCTTCTGGATACATTGAGCATCATTTTTTGTAGTGCTATATGTGTTTCTTGGATCTTCAATGTGAACACATTCAGCTTTAGTGAAGGTGACTGATTCTGGTCCGTCAATAATGAAAGGAAACTAACTCCTTAGGAATTAAGGACCTTCCTTTGGCAAAACACTAAGGCCTCTGACACACGTTTTTAAATTTTTATTCTTAGATAATCTACTTCTACTTAAGCATTTATTTTGAGGTTAATTTAAGAAGGGAAATTGGTTTTCTAACTATAAAGAGTCAAGTTTGGTTGTGCTTATCAGCTACTGGCAACAGCCTCCACATTATCAATAGTGCTGAAGGAATACTGCATTAAAATCTTCCACCCAATCCCGGGTACTCAGGAAAGAGGCTGAGGTAGGTGGGTTATAAGTTCAAGCCCTGCCTGGGCTACATAAAGAATCGAAACCCAGCTTGAACAACTTAGAGTTTGTATATATGTGTGTGTGTGTGTGTGTGTGTGTGTGTGTGTGTGTAAAACAATATTATATATAATAATCATACACTATATAATATATAATACAATATTTTATGTTTATATATTGATTTGCTTATTATATATTATATTATATTATATTAATTATATTATATTATTATATTTTATATAGTAGTGCTCGGCACTTGGCTAGCACAGTCTTCCAGGGACTCAGATTCCCTGCACACAGTGCAGTGCAGAACTGAGAAGTGACGTGTCTCGAGTTTAGCTGTGTTCACGTGCAATGGCGGCCCCCAGGTGTACTCATTTCTGTTGCCCAGTGAGTAGTAAGTACTGGGTTTGGAGCAGCTCAGGGAAGGGCAATGGAAGAAAACCCATCTGAGAACACCGTGGGTCCTCAGCTTCACCCCGAGGCTTTCGTTCTTTATAAGCATCACAGCCACAAGGCGTGACAACAAGATGAGTACAAGGTGCCATTTCCATCCATCAGGAAAGCTTTATGTTACTGTGTTTGTTTTCAAGGCAGAAATCAGCTTTTCCTCTGAGTGAGGAGCCAGCAACATGGGCTGAGAACACTGTGGTTTCGGTCATCAATTCATAGTATTTCAAGCTTTATTTTGTTCTCTAAATTTTCCTCAGTCCTGTGGTAAAAATCCCCACCTGACTGCCCCTCTCCCACCGCTGTGTGTGTGTGTGTGTGTGTGTGTGTGTGTGTGTGTGTGTGTGTGTGTGTG